>JBBPTD010000680.1:0-18965 GCA_038093895.1 Boletus aff. mottiae
AAGGTACCTTTATAAACGTATCCCGAGCCTTACATACCCCGTCGGCAGATTCTTTTACATTCTGGCAATTATCTACATTATAAACACCTTAAATACCCTGCTAGCAAATCTCGAGTTTCAGTGATATTTGCCTTCGGCACACCGCTTAAGTAAAGTCGGACGAAACGCTGTGAGGAACGTACTTAGCGCTGTCGTTTGTCACCACGTAGCCTAGCTCGGATGCCAGTCACGGTAGACGTTTTTCCATGCAGTGTACTTAGTACGAGTCACTTGCTCATCCGTGCACGAGCAACTTCAGTTGAAGTACTACTACTACCTCCGAGTCCCACGCCCGCTTGTTTTATTCCCTGGAGCCTCCTTCATGTTGGCCGTATGCTGCACCAGCCGGACGATGAAAAAGATGACGTCAAACACGATACCGAAAGTCGACACAGATTATTAGAGATTGAAGGGCTTGTAACGAAAAGTTGGCTCATCGCTAGAACAAATCTTTAATCTCTCTTGTCATCGTTATCCGGACCTCAGGCCTCAGTCCCAAAGGAATAGAGCAAGTTGTCCCTCCTTACATTGTGGGGCAGCATGATCATTGAACTTGAAGGGTTCGCAAGAGCGCTGGGAATGTTTGGCTGCCCGGGCGTGAGTGTCGCCGACTAAATGTCGTCAGCATAACAAGGAACAGATCTATTCACAGTGCCAGTGGTGTAAAACATCTTGAGTGAAATGACGCGCATATTATTCAATGGAGATCCTCAAACTGTACAACGTACATTCACCTTCCATCCTCGACTACACTGCATTTCTTCAAGTTGCGAGAGCTACCCCGTATTCAATCGAGCGAGCGGAAGAATCCCCTTCTAGTGTTACATCGTACGCAACCAAGCATCAAAATTCGTCACCAAACCGTGTATCACTGCCCGTCCTGGCACCGCATGATCAACCAACTCCATATGCCCAAACACCCCACCCCTCGCGAACGCATCGATAATCACGTTTCCCCACACAGTAAACCACGCCAGCGTCCAGGCCCACCCCACCACCCCACCTACTTTCCTTCCCGTCAACTGCCGAAAAGCACCTTCAGCGATGATACCTGGTGCCATCATCCCGAACCCAACCACCAACCGCCACGCCTCTACCCGGTCGTTGAGTGAGAGTAATGCAACGTGGTGAAAGACCGCAGAGGAAATAAATGACCCGATGGCGATACCCGCCTTGCCTAAGATAAAGGAGAGTGGATAACCGCCCTGGACGAGGAACGTGCGGCGGAAAAACTGGTGCCACCTGCGTCCCCAAAGATCGCGAAGTGATGTCGCACGCCACGGGGCATCGAAAGCTGGCGGCCATCGTGCAGGATCCTGCTGGAAGATGAGCACGCCAATGATGGTGCAGATATCGTAAAGCGACTGGATGGCAGAATAGACCGTGAATGCGGCAAAAAGTGAGATAACACATGCTCGGGGATACCACACGTAGAATGGGAGCGTTTCGTCAAAGATAGATCCTCCAGACGGAGCCCCAAGTCCCCTAGGAGAAAACGACCGGATTGCACTAGAAAAGACCCCACAGATGATGGAATGAAGGACCGCAGACGAAATTACATGAAATGTAAATCCAGTGCGATCAGTTGGTCGGGTTTCGCGTGGAATATGCACCCCGTGTGACCAGCCCCAGCCTTGACCACGCAAAGTTGTAGCGAGGTCAAGGGCGTCCATAATGACTGATCTGGAACCCTTCGCAGGATGCAGGGCTCGCGAGAGTGGCTCTTTCTCTAGTGACCAGTCGAAAGTACGGGTAATGATGAAGACCATAAAACCCTGGGATGCGGAATGGACCATTAGTTCACTATCTGCGTAGAGCTGGTGTGGAAGGAAGTACTCACGACAAAGTGGGAGTTGTAATATTTTGTATCAGGACACTGAGACGACATGTCCACAGAGACTGCTGCACGGTAGGCAAAAAACGTGACAGCTGGCCATAACGCCACTCTAATAGTGTGTGTCTGTCGGGAGACAGCCAACAGGGCTACAAGGAAATATCCAAGCACGGGTGGGAGGACAAACGAAAAAAGGGTCATGAGTTGATGGGAGTTCGAATTGATGGGGACAGGAAGACATGAACAACCTTTATACAGCAATGTTTCCGGTGTCACTGGATGTGGCCCAGCACTGAGGGATTCAAACTTTACAAAAGAAGATGAAAGATAGGACGTACAATGAGTCTCACACCCTGGGTACCAAAGTGGCGTATAATGCAACCAACATTATAAAACGCGCCACTAGTATGCAGGCCATCAGCAAATCGGAAAGTCCTATATTTACCTTACTGAACATTTGACTCAGATCGTTCTCATCCGGCGTGCCAGCATGACAAGTTTGCCATGATGGGATTAGTATCTGAAACCAAATGGTGTCAATGATCACTTGAAATGATGTACGATGTGCTAATGGGCTTAGCGCGTGATCCGACAATATGGGTGTATCGTGCAGGTGCAGCATGGACGTCAGGATGTGTTCAGCTTACCAATTGGTTCTGAGAGCAGAAATGACGGAGAGTGACTTCTGGGCTAGTATGCAAGTGAGACAGACATGGTCTCGAATTACGTGCATCAATGATGAAAAGGCAAGAACTGACCTTGAGATTTCCTCGATCAAGTGAGGTTAGGTGACTTAGGTCTCACTGTTGCATTATAACTGTTGGAGAACAATCTGTCGCAGTTCCGGTCCAAGGGCCACTGCTCGAGATCATCTGTGAATCTGTGATCAACTTCAACCTTCCTAACGAAGAATTTCTTTCCCACTCCCTTGTTAGGACACATCTCGACATTGTCGTTACCCACCTTACAGATTTCCCCATACCATACTAGATCTGTACGAGTTTCACAGAGCAACATCAACGGTAAGAGAGGGACTAGTAAGTTCGCTACTACTCAATTTCCTTTTTGGGGCTCGTCTTGTTCGCTGAACGCTCTCTGAGTCACTTCCTCGAGCAGTAGCTCGAGCGTACCGACTCGATCGGACGCTTTCTCCGACAATGACCAGCTGATCTAGTTTCGCTTCCATAGCTTAGCCCCCATGAACCACTAGAGTTTGAGAGCATTCCTACGCCGCCAAGCAGTTAACTTGGCTTGTGATTCTTGTCCTCGGTCAAGACCCTCTCAATGACCAGCTGCATTCGATGCCCTATGTTGCGCTATATCCTTGAGCGACTTTCCGGGCCGCCGGTGGCACTCGTGGCGTTTCACTTCCCAGGTGCACATTTATCTTTGGTCGCATACCATTTTAGATAATAAGGAGTGGAAACCGTCTTCACATCGACACGCTTGGATTCTTGATAGTTGAATAAAACCCTTGATTGAAATGACGCGCACGTCATTGGAGATCTTGAAACCGTACCACGTACATGCACCTTGCTAACCCCGACTACACTGCCTTTCTTGCGAGAGCTACCTCTGTGAGCGAAAGAATCATCTTCTATCGTTACATCGCACGCAGCCAAGCATCGACATTCGTCACCAAACCATGTATCACTGCCCGTCCTGGCACCACACGATCAACAAAACTCATATGCCCAAACACGCCACCCCTCGCAAACGCATCGACGATTGGGTTGCCACACACATAGAGCCACGCCATGGTCCAAACCCACCCCACCATCCCGTCCACCTTCCTTCCCGTCCAGTGCCGCAACGCCTGTTCGGCGAGGATAACTGGTGCCATCATCGCAAACCCAACTACCGCTCGCCACAGTTCTGACTGGTCGTTGAGCGAGAGCATGACAATGTGGTGAAGAACACCAGAGGAAAGAAAAGACCCGATAACAAGACCCGCCTTGCCTAGAACAAAGGAGAGCGGATAACCGCCGTGGATGAGGAACATGCGGCGGAAAAACTGGTGCCATCTGCGTCCCCAGAAATCGCTCAGTGATGTCGCGCTCCACGGGGTGTCGAAAGCTGGAGGCCACTGTGCGGGATCCTGGCTAAAGATGAGCACCCCAACTATGGTGCAGATATCGTAGCACGTCTGGATAGCAGCACAGTCTGCGAATGCGACAATGGTTGAGATAATGCTTCCTCGGAGATACCGCACGTAGAATGGGAGCGTTTCGTCGAAGATAGAACCCCCAGACGGAGTCCCGAGTCCTGTAGTAGGAGAAAAAGACCGGATGGCACTGTAAAGGACGCTACAGGAGAGGGCATGGAAGGCCCCAGACAAAATTACATGAAATGTAAATCCTCTTCGGTTAGTCGGTCGGGTTTCACGTGGAATGTACACCCCGCGCGACCAGTCCCAGCCATGACCACGCAAGGTCGTGGCAAGGTCAAGGGCGTCCATAAGGGTTGATCTGGGACCCTTGGCAGGGTGCAGGGCTCGCGAGAGCGGCTCTTTCTCTAACGACCAGTCGAAAGTACGGATGACTATCCCGAGCATCAAAACCTGGATATGAACCGGACCATGAACTCACGATTACGTAGAGCTGGTGTGGAAAGAAATACTCACCACAATGAAGGCGTTCAAATTCTTTGTATCGGGATCACCAGAAGACATGTCCACAGAAACCGCTGCGCGGTAGGCAAAAAACGTGACAGCTAGCCATAATGTAATTCTGAGGGTGTGTGTTTGTCGGGAGACAGCCAACAAGGCTACAAGGAAATATCCAAGCACGGGTGGGAGGACAAACAAAAGAAGGTTCATGAGTTGATGCGAGCTCGGATTGATCAAGACATGAGCAACCTTATATGATACCTAGCGTTACGGCTGCAGTCGCCGGATGTAGCTTAGTACTCGGGTTCCAACCTGAACATTTTAAAGAAGATAAGATAGGAACGCCACTGGTGTCCGCAGGCTGTCAGCAAATCATTTCATCAGTTTACACAACTCTTGTCATCTTCTTAACTAGCGTGCCACTATGATAAACCTGCTACAACGAGATTAGTGGTTAGCTCATCTGAAATCGGACGATGATGTTGCTGTGACGGCACCGATTGATTCGACGACATGGTTACATCGCAAGTGAAAAAAGAAAACGATGCGATGACCATCCTCAATGTGGGTTGTGTCGGGGAACGTCCCGCCCGCATTATTCATTATTATTCAAATGGATGGAGGCGAGGCTACCGATTTTCAACCACAAGTTGCACATGCGGCACGGCCATTCCAATGCCCTCATTGGTTCCGAGAAGCAAAACTGACAAGTGATTAGCACGCCTGTGAAACAGACATGAAATGGAAGGGCAAGGACCGACCTTGAGATTAACTCGATCAGGTTAGGGTCAAGGTCTACAGGTCATCTAGTTGTTCGGCTCCCGCTCTACGCGACTCACTAGAATTCGAGACTCCCTGCCAAGTGTGTCCCCACTGTCAATGACAAACAGATGATGTGATACTTGCGAATACGTACTCGGCAGGTTTTTGCGATACTTGACAAGTGGTCATATCAGACAACTCGAACGGTGATCCAGAGCGCCCAGAATGTAAAGGGATTGAGCGTGTCGACAAAACGAACTCGCCGCGTATTACTTGTCCACGTAGGTCGAAGGTGGTAGTCATGTGAGGATGTCCGAGTTGACGCTAGTCTCGACTGGGATGACGTGCTGAGAACCGCAACTATAATGTATTCGGTCACGGCCCTCAAGTGACACTTCTCACCTTCCACCCTGCCCTTCATTGTTCCTAGTTGTTCTTGCCCCTCCGTCCCCGGGAAAAACTTGTAGGAACACTTGCAAGGCGATCGAGCATGCAATGCACACTATCGGTCAGAGAGATTGCACGTAGGCGATTCAACAGCAACTTGACAATTCGAGAACACAAAGGAGATGGCAAGATCATAGTTAGCTTTCCTGGATGGGTACTAGTTTCATCTTCAGCATTTCCGGCTCCGAGAGTGGTCTTGGCCGGGTAGTGGTATGGAATCGGGCTGATGCGTCAGCTCCATTAACGCCTCAGAAATGTTCACGGCATTTCAGACACAGGCACCAATGGCGTACATTTGAAGAAAGAAAAAAAAAGGAACTTCTGGTCTTGCGAAACAAACAAACAAAAAGACTAGCGGCTACCCGCAGGCGCGCCCCGACGTGGTCGTCCACCCCTCCGACCATAGCCTCCCCACCCACCCACATACGCACCAGGTCCCATCAATCCAACACCTCCAGGCTCTCCAAATGTCGCCACATTCTTCTCCCGCTCTTCTTCTCTCCGATTCCGTCCTCCTCCACCCCGTCGGCCAGCTCCTCCCCTCGAGGGCGGCGGCGCAGACTGCGACGACGACAACGAATCGAAAAAGGACTTTTGTGGGTTATATGCGCGATCCTTGGCTTCTTCCTCCTGGTTTGGTGTATCCGCCCCTCCATCGGACGTCGCAGCCTCGCCTTCCGTGTCCTTGCTCTTCTTGGGCACGATCGCAGACTTGTCGAAACGTGCATTGGAACTCTGGAAATCAAAGTCTGTCGTCGGGACTTTGATTTCGTTTGCCTTGACCGTCGGTCCATGACCGCCATGATGTCCACGGCGACCCCCTCTGCCAACGGGTCCGTTCGTTCCACGCAAGTCCCCAATCGCACGTTCAACAGACTCGAGGGATGCAGCGGCCGTTTGTACAGGGTTGGTAGGGCGACGTCCATTGGCGCTCGTGCTTGGGGCATCACTCGGAGGAGCAGCCGCGACTGAAGGTGGCTGAGGTACCTCTGGAACAATGTGTTGCTGCTGCGGGGGGTACGGCACAGGCGGCGGTTGTTGCGGAGGTGGTGGCTGAGGGACTGCATGTTGCTGATACGGAGAACCATAGGGCGGGTACTGGGGTGGTGCTATCCCAGGTGCAGACGCCTAACGCGACACGTCAGCACAACCGTCAGAGATGTATTGGTTCAGAATAGACGTGTCAGAAGGAAGGCAACGGAAGTATCCACACGAGGTATATGCGCTCTCGGATATGCGAGTCATTTGACTCTTTATATCCGTAATGCTTCATCACACACGGAACGGCGGTGATATAACAGAAGTAACAAGACACGCACCCCTAGCACTGCAGGATCATCGTGCACACTGCGGCGCGGCGGGGGTTCATCGACAGCAAGATCTTTCACTTCGGAAGCGCGAAAGATGATGTATTGGTACGGCTCTTGAACTGGGGGAATAAACTCGGCGGGTGGTCTGTCACACGTAATAATTAGCTCTGTATGCGGCGCATGTGGACAGGGAAAGCATGTCAGCAGGAAGGCAACGGAAAAATCCACACGAATAAATGCGCTCTCGGACGTACGAGTATCCACTCGTTTTTTACATCCGTCAAGTTTCATCTTTTTTTGGGGGGGAGGATTTGCAACGAGGGAGATTGAGACTCACTTTCGCGACTCCGTGCCCATAGAGTACACTAAAGGTGATACATGGGTCAGAGAGAGATTCGCAAGAAGGGTGGGCACACATACCGTTGGAAAGCTGGATCGTCGAGGCAGCTGGATCAATACCAGCGAGAATGCCTCGGTATCGAACATCGGAATGGGAGATGAGTGATATAGGTTTTCTGTGCACGTTGTCAGCAACGGTACTCAAATGAAAAAAAGAGAACATACCCGATGAAACTAAGAGCCATGGTCGTCAAGAAACACAGAAAGGGATGGAAGAAAACGTGGACGAGTTGATGGCGACCTTTGGCGACAACCACCCATGATGAGCCAGGATATTCCATCTCCGCTTGAAATCACCATTTCCCTGAGACGAGATCTGCCTTGCGCTTCCCGCTGCCAATCACCATCGCAATGCGAAAAGAAGGCAGGGCTGTCGGCTAAGTTCAACGTTGCAGACGTATACGACGCGTCAGTGGTCGCAATATAAGTTGCAAGGCATATAACGACGATAGCAAAATAATACAGTGCGGCCTGCGACGAAATGTATGCACATGGCAAGTCCCAGACACTATACACCAATGCAAGCGTAAACTGTCTTGTGCAAAAGAAGAGACAAGTGGGAACGCGTGATGCAGTTTGGGAGAAAGTTAAGTTACACGTGTATTGTAATTCTTCTGGGCATGGAAGATGTCGATATCGACATGAAAGACGACCATGGGGGTCATGGGAGCTTGAGAGGAAAAGAAAGTGGGGAATGGGCTGCTTCGTGCAATTATGGTCGCTCGAGACGTCCCACGACATTTTCCGTGTCAGCATCTACGGTCACTTTTTGTCGTCCATCTCCAGCCGCCATCACCACGCCGCTCAGATGCGGGTCAATCGGGTCGGATGGCGGACCAGAACCCGGTGTGGACGTGGGCGTAGACGTCGTCGCTGTGGTCGAATCTGCAGGGTTGATATTTCGAAAAGGGGAGGGTGCGACGAGGGGACGATGAAAACGCGCGCGGAATTCACTGGCATGGGGTGATGCTTGTTCACCAAAACTATTGGTCGAGGGGTCGCTCATATCTGGAAAAGGGGGCGCAGACAGACCGGCCATCGACCCGTCCGCTGCTTTTGCCGCAGCAGCTTGTTGTGCAAAGTGCATACGTCGCTACGAACACGTGGAACGTGAGCTGATGATACGTTCCAATAGCGAACAACGTACTTGGTGATCCCACTGGTCAAACGCATCTGCGATGACAGGCTCCAACGCAGCGAGATCCTCGGTCGTGATGGATAGTGTCCGGAACAACTGCTGCTTCAAATGCGGGGCAAAAGAAAACGATACCAACAACGCAGATGCAAACGTCTGCCCGCCTGTCAATGGCGGCTGCGGGAACGAGGGATCCTGGGGGTTCATCGGGTGTCCCAGCTCGGGTGGTAACACCTGGTACTCGTTTTGCCCGTTCACTCGGAACTGCACATCTTCGATGCCAGGCAACATCTCGCTCGTCATGTCTAGACCAAGTTCCCTCATTTTCCGCTGTTTCACGATGCCGCGATGCTTTCTTTGTCGCTCGCGCGCAGCTGCCCGGACGCGTTCCCTGCGCACGAGCTCCTCTGGGGAAAGCTCCTGACCGGTAAAGGTTTGAGGGGTTGGCTGTGGAGCCTGAGGTTGAGGGGGAGGCGGTGGTTCGGTCGGCTGTGGGTAGGACATTGCAGCATTCAAGTTATTGACATGACGGTCACGCTCTCGCTTTCTTCGTTGCCTTTCTGCTGCTTTCTCCCTTTTTTGTCTCTGGGCGGGTGTTTCATTCTCCCTTGAGCCTCGTCTGCGGGTAGATGAGACGGGCGACAAAGTGCTTTGGGAAGGGTTGTTGTGGTGGACAACCGGATCCATCGCATTCATATCTAACCTGGCTCAGAATTCTTGTGCGAGAAGACACGGCTGTGACGGGGTCGTTACGGCGGCGGGGGAGTGACGGAGGTCGTGACAGAGAGTGACCAAGGGTGCGAACAAACACAGTCACACTTCCATTATGTACATGTGGCGTGAGAAATGTAAATACATTCTAATTCCCCTTTCTCAGCATGCTCTCCCGTTCAGGTCCAACACCGATCCACTCTATCGGGGTACCAAGGAAATCCTCGATAAATGCTACATACCTCTTGCAGTCACCAGGCAGATCCTCGTAGCTCGTCGCAGTCGTGATCGGCGTCTGCCAGCCTGGAAGCGTTTCGTACATCACCTCCACTTTCGACAGGACTTCCAAATCAGCTACCAACCAATTTTAGATTCGTTTGTTTTAAAAAAGTTCGAATACGAATACGTACCTGGGAAATGGGAAAGCATCTTGCCATCGATTGTATACTTGACGGCCACCTTGATCTCTGCAAGGCCATCCAAAACGTCCAGTTTGGTCAAGTTCAGGGTGTCATAGCCATTGATAAGGCAGGAATGCTTCATGACAACAAGATCCAACCAACCAGCACGGCGACGACGTCCAGTGGTCGTGCCGTACTCGCGACCGAACTCTTGAAGATGTACACCAATATCCTAGCAACGTCCTCAGAAATGGCGGCGTGAGAGCGGGGATCAACTGACGTTGAGCTGTTCTGTGGGAAACGGACCACCACCGACGCGTGTGGTGTATGCCTTGACGACACCAATTGTAGTCCCAATAGCCTTTGGGGGCAGCCCGAGGCCAGTGCAAACACCACCAATCGTCGTCGAGGATGATGTCACATACGGATACGTCCCATGGTCAATGTCGAGCATCAGCGCGTTTGCGCCCTCGACCAGAACCCTCTTCTGTGCTGCCAGAGCATCATGAATATAGGCGATGCTGTCTACGACGAACGGCCTCAATCGTTCAGCCAAGTGCTGTAGCAGAACAAACTCGTCAGTGATCAGTGACACAGTGCCATACAATGCTTATTACTTACCTTGTACCGTTCAATCTCACCCTCTGTATCATATTCGAAATGGCCGTAGCGTTTAAAGCGACCCTCTACAATCTTGCGAAACTTGTCCGAAAACGTATTGTGATCAAAGAGATGGTGTACACGGAGACCGGAACGTGACGCTTTCCCGGAGTATGCAGGGCCAATACCCTTCTTGGTAGTCCCGATGCTGTCACAATCATGAGATTGGCGTCAAGGAATCATATAGACGATCACACCTAGAGCCGCCCAATTCCACCTCTTTCAGACCATCCACGATTTGATGAAAGTCAAAGACGAGCTGTGCCCTATCAGACACGAATATCCGATCGGAACATCGAAGACCTGGATAATGTCAGATAGCGTGCTAAAGTACAACATCTAACCTCACCTTTCTCCTCCAGAGCGTCGAGCTCTTTGAAGAACGAGGGAAGATGAATCACCACGCCATTTCCAATGAGTCCAACACATTTAGGGTTGACGAGACCTACAAACACAATCGGTGATCGCTTAACGACTGATCGACATGATATGATATCATCATACGTACCGCTCGGGAGTAAGTGAAAATAAAAGGTCGTCGGGGTCTTGTCTGGGCCGATTGGAACGACGATGGTATGACCAGCGTTGTTACCGCCTGCACAGCGTGCGCAGATGTCGACTTGTGCAGAGAGGATGTCGACGAGTTTTCCCTTGCCTTCGTCGCCCCATTGCGTACCGAGGACGACGGTCACTGTACCGGACATGACAATGCGTTGAATGGAGGATCGGGTGAAAACGTACCAGGCATGACTGGTTTTTATGTGATGGTCTCAGACCTCGGTGAAAGTCGTGGTAGAATGATCTTACCTAATTTGATTGTAGCTAAACGTCGAAATCTGACCCCAAATTCGCGCAAGTAAACATTCCCGCTCTTGTGAACCCTTCGATCACCCTAGTACCATCTCCCCATCGACCGATGAATTTCCCGCTCAACAAGGACGCCGCGGGTCTTCATCCCAAATCCAACCAACATCAACTAGATTTACATTTCGCTGTTTAACGAACGCCATGCAATTACCTGGGCGTTTTGCGCGGAATGTATAATGCACGGGACGACCCACAGCCGTGATCACGAAGACTTGAGACGAGGCCAAGTGCGGAAAGCAGCGGTAAACTCAGTCCCCCAGGGGTAACTTCAAAATGTTTGTGTCGAATGACACTTGCCACCAATTCGATGTTGACAACGTTTCGCTTGGTCCTGCCGAGTGACTCGTCCACAGAAAGTGCTGCGCGGAATGCTAATAGTGCGTCGATAGGAATTATAGTTGACGGAACACCAAGAACATGAAAAGACATGCACAGCGGAGGATGTATGCTCCCCTACGATTTTCAAATTGTTAAGAGCGAAGATCTGACGGCGCTCTAACCCAAAGGCAAGTCATTCAAATTGATGATCCGATCCTCTCACTATTCCTGAACGATGACGACCTGTTTTGTGGCGAACGCCTCCTGAGCACCTCGATGATTCTCTTGTCCGTCTCTGTCACATCTGCGAGTCCGTGCACCGTTCGAACCATTTTTGACTGGAGAAAATTATTCAATGACCATGCACGGTAATAGAGGACTGACTGACCTCGCCCCTCGCAACATCATATCATCAGAGATGCCGGCTCGTAGAGTTGCGGTTTCGAGTCCTGCGGTTTCAATAGGGACAACAGCAAATAGTCAAGTATGTCCCCTGAAGTGCCGTCAGCCGACAAGACATCTGATTGGTCTGCATCCGCGATAGATTTCATCTATGTATTCAGCGGCACCAGAGAGGTAAGCATTTTGGCAGCAAGTAGCGTGCAGGGAAAGCAGCTCGCATGCAGGAACTGGAGGATTTTCGGGAACCGAGGTTGAGAATTTAACATATTCGCGCACGTTGCCAAGGAACGGTTTGCGACCGAACCACTTGATTTCATGACAATCCTTCTGAGGCTGTACTGAAATGGTACCGGATGAGTGTTGTGGCCCAAAAATATGCAGTAATACCAAACTTGCCGTGGCTTCGAAGTATAACATCAGCCGATCGAATGCCTCGTGCACATCGGATGTCATAGACATGACATTGGTCAGGGAATGAACATTCTTCCCATTCAACCTGTCGATGTCATAACCGAACCGCTTGAGAACGGCCAGTACGGCAGCGGAATAGTCAAGCTAGGCATTTAGACTTGAGTTCCTCGCTATAATTAGTGTGAGCACCTGTGGCCATGCACATTGTTATTCTCTTTGAATTTAGGTTCCACACCAAAGTACGTAGCCTCTGGGAAAATATGGGCACACCGTGTATTGACTGCGACGATCGTCGGATCAAATCGGGCGATACGCTCGGGGACTCTACGGTCAAGGGTACCCGTTACGACACATCTCGAATTGTCTCGAATGAGAGCCTGTGCAAGGCGAGCAGTGAGAAAGAGGGATGAGAAATAAAGTTACAGTTATTCGCTGACGTGATATTTGGCATCCTTGTAATTCTTGGGGGCCCAGGTGATGTCGACCTTCACCTCATCGTTCTCGACCTCAAAGAAGGGCCTTGAGGGGTGTTTCGCTGGGTTCCGGCGTTCGACCTCTGTACTTCTTGACTGGACAAGACGGAAAGGAGATTAGCATGCAGGGAGTGAAGGTGGCAAATGGAGAATTCACAAGGTACGATGACGTTACGTTCAAAGAATGCACCGAGATCGGCGAGCTCGCTACTGTGCTTGCGCGCGTGTATGGACTTGGTGACTTCAGAACGAACACCCAGATTGGGTGTATGGAGCAGCAAAATTGTATGCATTGAGGTTATCGGAATCCTCGTCGGCGATACGTTGCACTCAGGAGAGTCGACCTTCGGAAGGGGAGTACTAGGCATAGCAGTCACCTGACCCATTGCCCCACGCATCGGCGTTCGCCGGGCCGACGCCGGCGGAATCGCCGCTCTGCGTGCCGGTCCACATAACTTAAACTACTAAACAGTTATCCATCGCGAGACTTGTCAACTCCGCAGCTTGTTCCAGTAGAAGATAAATATCCGGGGCACCGCAGTCCTCGGGCCTATCTGTTCGTTTAACCTCTTCTTTCTCTTCTCATTCGTGCCATTTTTAACATGTCTCATGCTCACCAGGACGAGAGTTCCGCTCAATCGGACACACCCCCATACCCAAGGCTCAAACGCGTCACCCTGCGTGCACTTGTGACTGAATCCACTCCGGCTACAAAAGAAGCACGGGGCCGTTTTTGCTCACACGTCTGCTCCAGAAACGTTTGAACACGCTCGACACGACCTTGGAAAGGAGATGAATGGTCATTGGTTGGGTGCGATGCCTGTCGATGCCTTCCTTGAACAATACCTCCCTGCCACCGAGGAGCCGTTACTGGACCTGCCCGAGAACCCGTTCGAAAATGTCCCCAGCAATGGGAAGGGAGTGAACTCTATAACCCCTTTGTGAGTATTCACCTAATCTCCGAGACATTGTTGTCCTGACAAGCTCGTGATGCAGATCACTGCTATCAAGGAATGGATGCCCCATCTCGCCGCTGTCAATACAAGCACCAAGAAGGACACTGTCAACAAGGCGTACCTGAAGACGGACATTTCGATTTACAATCGAGTCGAGGGTGTGACACCGCCAGACCGGCAATTCTCGTTTTCGGTTGTCGTCCACGGGGATCACGCGCGGTTCCTGCGTTGGGACCCATCTGCTGCGGTGGTGACTGCTGCGTTCAACTACCGCACGAACCCAAGGTGAATGGCCGAAGTTTTGTGGCGGTTCGACCATTTCTCACAAAACCATTCGCTCGTCAGCCGTTGTACTCGCGGCTTGCCCGTGGTTTGGATCCCAACCGTCAGCGACCGCAACGCCGATCGCCACCAGTCATGATCACGCAGAGAGTGGGCCGTGATCAGAAGAGCGACTACTGTATATAAAAGACATATGGCGATTCCTCTCGGAACGTGTCACTGGTGGGGACACAGAGGGCGACAGGACGCAGACCCAAGAATTGGTTAATGCTCCGTGGTTGTGTGTGAAGCCGAGGATCTCGCCATACCAACACTACCGGCTGGTACATGAGGTTGTAGGGTATCCGCTGTTCAAGTTCAAATGCACGAACAGCTTATCACAGCCATATTCGACGCATTTGAAGGTGAGCTCATCCTTACTTGTACACGAACGTATACTAATTTGTGAATGCGAAGTTCACTTGCAGCTGTTAATTGCGCAAAGATCTTGCATCGTGATATCAGTGCGGGGAACATCATTCTGACAGACGAGGGCAGGGGATTACTGATTGATTGGGAGTTGGCAAAGGTGATAGACGAGCGTGGTAGGCGGCCTGATCGCACAGTAAGCTATCCTGAGCGATACTGTTTCTGGTATGAACTCATTGTCCTGTACTTGATTAGGGAACATGGCAATTCATGTCTGCAAATCTGCTTGAACATCCCGGCAAGATACTGGCAGGTATCAAAAGCGCATAGTCTTGCGCGGAGGCTCAATCCGTCAGATACATTTCAGCCTCGAAGACCTACCCACTATTTGGCCTTCTTAGACGCCTCAGTCCCCTCTTTAGGTCGCTATATACAACGTCCTCTCCAACTGACGACTACCGAAAATAAGGTTGTTGGCCTCGTGGGCAGTTTACACCGGCGACTGACCAGACTCCGTCACGACATTGAGCAACATGACGAAGATATGGATTACCTCCAGTCATCCACTTGGTTATCAATACGATGAAGATAGCCTTGGACGAGACGGAATGGCCTAACGACATGGCGGATGAAACATTATCTATTGCTTTCCTTTGTCCAGCGCCGCGTGAGGCGCAATACAGGGTTAACTTGCTTCGGGACTCACAGAATACGTGAGGCTCAACAGAGTTGCCATCAAGTGAGTCGAAGGGCGCGGCGAGTCCGACACCGGAGCTGAATGCGAAACGTCGTCGTGGTACCCCTGCGTCTGGGACTCGGGTTTGACTGCATTCTGGTTTACGGTGTATATTACTCTGACGGTAAAAACAATATTCCACCTTAATACTATGGGTGGACTCGCACAAGACATGATATATTCTTCATGAAATATTAGCGTCATTCAGGATCAACCATGGCGACTCAATTTCTTAGGCTTCGTCCACTGCGTGGTAACCGAATCTCGTGCAGGTCTACTCGTCGAGGCAGCCTAATGGAGGAAGGGGGAGTCACCGACGTCCGTACATTGTTGATGTATCTATCGACGCGCCCGCCAATTTCTTCTGTGCCATGGGGGATCACAGGAGTTTCCGCACTCATATGGCAGCATATCAGGCAGACTGGAGTCTATTTGGTGAGTGATGGCCGATGGCTGAATCACCCGCATGCATACTTAGGGAGGAGACTTTAAGCGGTGCCGAAGGCAGTGCGTTTCAAATTTCAAGTCTCCAGGTGTCCGAGTCACTGCGACGCGCCCCATTTCAAGTGGTCGTTTCGTTGCTCTTCCACTATTCGATCGTTCACTCCTTCCTATCACATCCTGTGCGCGGCTTAGGCCAGTTGAACTATTATTCCTACTCTGCTTGTGGCCTGTCTCGCTCGTTAGTACATACTGCACAACCATTCGGGATTCTCCTACTCACCACATCGTCCCAGCCTCTTCAGAAAACTAAAGTGCTGGAAAGGAGCGCGAATACTTCATCCAATGCATCCTGCACTTTACATGGAAGAGATTCTTCTCGAAATTTTTGGTCACTGCTATGACCGTGAAGAGTCTGCTATGCGTATCAACAAAACCGATCTCCCCGCTCTGGCAAGAACATGCAAAGCATTCAGGGATCCAGCGCTGGATATACTTTGGGCTGAATTGTACAGCCTGGCACCTCTGATACAATGTCTCCCTGGAGCATTGAATCAAATTGTAGATGACTATACTACTGTAAGCCTGCTTGGATTGTTTAAGCTTCAATGGACGGTGACCAAGTTCCGCGCAGCTCTACTCGTTGAACAGACCTCTAGAACAAGCTGATTGGGACATCATCATGAATTTTACACGTCGTGTGCGGATCTGTCATCTATCTTGGTCATTCGGCGTGGCCTCGGAGTGCATTGAAGAACTTTCCAAACCCCCAACCTCGACTGTATCCATCTTCCCTAAACTTTGCAATGCATGGATTGTGCACCCGACTGAAGATACATTCCCGTTCCTGCGACACTTACCAGGTCCCAGATTGGTGGTTATCAAACTCCAGTACCACCATGGTCTTGTCTATGTTCTTGGTATACCTGAAATCAAGGACGCCATTGAAGTTTTTAGGGGGTGCCCGAACACGACGACTTTTGACTATGATTCGCTCGAGAATGGCATGATCTCAAGTCTCATCTGTCAATGGTCAAAGCTCCGTTCCGTGAATTGTCCTCTTGTCGTTCCAACCGTTGCAGCTTTGACACACCTATCCAACATGCCCTACTTGCATTACCTTTCCATCGAACTGTGCAATGCGTTAGTTGATCGCGTTCAGTCCACTTGGCCCAGTCCATCAAAATTAACCTTCCCGACTCTCATTCAGTACCATCTGCGATCTCGGTATTGGGCTCCTGTTTCGAGGTTTTTCGGTCATCTTCGTCTTCCGGCGGTCGAGCAAGTCAATGTCAAGCTGTTCTCTCTTCCGACTGAGCAAGAGTTCAGGTCACATCTTGCTACCCTCCCAGGAACCTGCAATCATCAATCTCTGATTGATATCCACATCTATATCGATCTCCCCGAGACGGGAGAGCCTTTCAGGCCAGTAGATCCACTGTACATCAAATTTCATCATCTCTACCCTCTGACTGTCTTTGTCAACCTTCGAGCCATACGCATTCAGCTTCCTCGCGCCGTAGATTTGAGCGAACAAGAATTACTCCAATTAGCGCTCTCGTGGCCCCGTTTGGAAGAATTTGATGTGGGCTGGCACAGCGTTGAAACCAGGCAATTGGGTGCTATCACCCCTGGAGGATTTGTACAGCTACTGGGACAATGCAGGTCACTCACCCGCTTTATCTTCCCGTTCAACACCCATGGCTACACCGAAGTTCATCAGGGACATCCTTGGCATGGCCTTAAAATGCTGGATGGTGCAGTGATTGACGTCGGCATATCCCCCATTGAAGAAGATTCTATCGAAACACTCGGGATTTTCTTCCACGTCGCACCTTTTCCCCATTTCCGCTTGCTTGATGCCGATGACGACTATTTACCACCGTACTTCGAGGAAGATGATGAACTCTTTCTTCTGTTCTATGATCGATGGTCGAGGGTTCAGGCACTCGCCCACAAGCATTGGATGGAGAGGGATAACTTGTTATCCTCCTTGAGGAACCGGGGCCTGCACTGTGCGTAGTGCCGGACATGGTGTAGATGACGATGACCAGGATGTTAAAAAGTACGTAATCAAACGTCACAATCTGCCGCCAACACTCCACGGGTATCCGCGCTGGCAACACGCTGTCGACAAAGCCAATGCAACCAAGCAATCCCGCTCTTGCGAACCCTTCAATGATCACGCTGCCCCACAATGTAAGCCACGCCATCGTCCAAATCCACCCTAGTATTCCACCTACCCGCATCCCCGTCAGCTGGTGAAATGCACGCTCGATAAGTATACCAGGGGCCATCATCCCAAATCCAACAAACATCCACCACATTTCCATCCGGCTGTCGACTGTGATGAGTACAATGTCGTGTATGACCGCTGAAACAGGGAACGCCCCGATAATGATGCCTGTGCGACCAAAGATGCTGGAGAGCGGGTAACCACCCAGGAAGAGGAACGTGCGGCGTAACAGCTGGTGCCACCGGCAAGCCCAAAAGTCGCTCAAGGATGTAGCGAACCATGGGGCGTCAAACATGGGAGGCCATTGAACGGGGTCTTGTTCAAGGACGAGAATGGCAGGTACCGTGGTTAGGTCATAAGTTAACTGCAGCATGGCGTAGCCCGCGAAGGCATTAAGAATTGTAATGATGCTCGCTCGGAGGTATCGTGTTAGAAATGGAAGGGATTCATCGAAAATGGTCGGTCTTTCGGCCACCCCTACAGAGGCCAGCATCAGGATTGCTTTGTGTAAGGCACCACATACCAATGCATGTAAAACCGCAGAAAGGACCGTAACGAAGACGAATGTTTTGCGATCAGATGGACGTGTTTCACATGCAATGATTCAGGACTCGGATTACATGCCCGAGACAGAAAGTCCCAACGGCGGTATCACCGTCACGGTTGTTGCCACTTCTGCGGCTTTGTGCTAGCATGCAAGGAGTCTCGAACACTTCCGGTCCCCGGAGCGACGTCTTCAGTAAATGTTCGACGAGTTTCATCCGCCCGAACAGTTACGACACGGCGCGGTCTAATCGGCGAGCGCGCGCAAAGGCCCGTTCTAGTTTGACCGACTCGTCTAGCCGCTCCGTTTCATTCGTCCACGTCCACGAAGGAATGGTGAGTAGGGACCTATCGAATATTTGTTGCGTGGTTTTGATGGTTCAAGCTTATTGTCCTTTTCAGGTTGAAGGTTGGCCGCGTGTGAATTTTTGGACTCAATTATGACTCTCGACTTCAGTCGGTGATTGCACAACAACAGCTCAACGGAATTCAAAGAGAACACTAGCACTGGACTCGGAATAACATGTAGAGTGCATCCCGTGAGGTCCGGTATCAAAAATATAAGATTTTCATTTTTCGGAATTTC
>JBBPTD010000681.1:0-18951 GCA_038093895.1 Boletus aff. mottiae
ATTAGAAAATATTATTACATAATATGCACTGCTCCACATTCCAATATGGCAACAACGGTCCAAAACACCAGTTCGCCCATCATAGAATGACCATTTCCGAGCTCCTCAATCCCACTATCAAAGCTCACAATATCTATGAAGTGGTCATGGATGTGAAGACACTGCGGGAGCAGTCAGCGGCGTCAGGAGCAGGTGATGATGACCCAGATGAGGTTGTTGAGCCAGCACCTACACGGAGCAAGGCTACTCAAGCTGTGCTGTTGTTGCGGCGATACATGAAGGACTTCAATGACCCCTTTGCTCGCAAGCTGGAGGCCATGTTAGGCTTGTTTGGGCAAGGACAGAGTTGCAAGGTATGAAGAATACTAAGTTCGTATTTCCGCACTATAGATAGAGCCAGTACCATAGAATAGACCTCTACATGTTTTATCCCGCTATACCTGATCTCTCATAGACCCGATACTCCCTGATATCCGATACCCCACAGCACACACCGAAGGGTATTGGTTAGGAGGGAGTCGACTGTACCTAGTTTACCTCGCCACTACTCATACTACATACCTTGTCTGCTATCGTGAATAACTTCTGCCATTGCTTGTCCCGCCTCACCTGCAGGTTGCATCCTTGGCATACAACTTTTCAACATATGCTGACCTGTTCAGCAACTAGTGTTGGGCAGGGCCTGACCTGGCTCAGACCTGGCTCTGTGGGGCTTGGGCTTTCAAAAACACAAGCCTAAGCCCTCCATTATGGCTTGGCCAAGCCTGGGGCCTGGCTTGGCCAAAGCCCCAGCCCAGTGCTATACAGTCAAGTAAAATACATTTACTAATCAAAGCCTAATATATCATCATCTGTATTGACTGGCTCATATCCCTCATTCTCATCATCCCCATCATCTTCAACCTCCCACAGGGGCCCTACTGCCTCCAGCCCATTCATGTCAAGCTCAGCCAAACCTTCCAACTTGAATGACTTTGTGTGTGCCTTTACTTCTGAAAAGACTGATGGCTGCTCATGATGACGAAACAGTGTATCCTTACGAAAAAAGTACTTAAGGCACTGCAGTGCCTCAATGACATCACTCTTGAGCTGATTTCGGTGCTTTGTGATCATCAACCCTGCAGATGAAAACACCCACTCACTTGATACTGATGTTGCCATGGCTGATAGATAATCCCAGGCTAAGGATGTCCAAACTGGGTACCTTGTCATGTTCTGCCCCCACCACTCAAGGATTGACATGCCAGAGGAGAGTTCCTCAGATGAATTGAGGTAACCATGAAAATCTTGGAGCCACAGTTTATGTGAATCACCACTGCTTGAAGACAATGCCATGGCAACACTAGCACTAGGCTCTTCAGGTTCCAAGTCCAAGTCATCTGAGTCTGTTATGACTGGTCCCACTGTAGCAGCGACGGCCAGTGGAACCAAGAAGTAGAACCTTAGCCAGCAGGTTGGCCACATGTTCAAGGGGCAAAGATAGAGGGCATGATTCCTCAAGGACAAAGAGACACGCAGTCACAAGTGAAGGGGTTCATGGTTGCTGGCCTACTAGGTAGACAGCATGGTGTTACAAGGAGTACAGTGCTTCTACCTGAAGGTAGGAGTACAAGGAGTGTCCACCGTAAGGTAGACTAAGATAGGGTATAAGGTACATAGGCGAGGACTTATATAGTGTGCATGGCTACACACGGACCAAGACAAGAAAGGAAACAAAGACAAGGACAAAGAGATACGAGGAAGTCCGAGGAGATCTAAGGAACCAAGATAGTGGTACAGAGTCCGGGAGAAGGCGAGGACACGGGGATCAAAGAGAAGAGAAGACAAGGAACCAAAGTAATGGTACAAGGTCCAAGATAAGAGAACACGAGGCGAGAAGACGAAGAGACCCGAGATATGGGTACAGGGTCCGAGATAAGAGAACACGAGGCAAGAAGACGAAGAGACCTGAGATATGGGTACAGGGTCCGAGACATGAGGCGAAGGAAACGAGGACAAGGCAAAGACAAGGGAAAGACGACATACAAGTCCATAGGGAGTCTAAAGAGATCTATGGGGACAATGCGAGGGTGAGGGCAAGGGGGCAAGGGTGAGGAGGCGAAGGTGAGGAGGCAAGGGTTCCAGGGACGAAGCGGTCTGAGGAAGTCTAGGTTCAAAGAAAAGAAAAGAATGACATTGTTATGACTTGTTCTTTTTCCCTTTACTTCACTTTACACTTTTCTTGTACTCACATCGAACTCACCGGTTCAATCCTCTATGTGGACATTATTTTCCTTATCACTGACTCACCCACGCCTACACTTCTTATCTCACTTGCTTCATCAGCAATCACTTCCTCCATCTTCCGCTCTGTTCTATCGCTTTCTATGACCTGCCCTAGTTATGCCTGCCCTAAGTCTTGTAACCGGGTATATAAACCTGCTATACCTATCTCTTGTACTCTAGCTTAGATCTCCTCGAATATCACCTTGAATCCATTCCTCATCTAAAGCTCCTTCTGGCCATTGACCAGTCACTTTGAACCTCAAACCCTAGAACCCTTGAAACCCTTGTTCCCTCGTGGAACGTCATCCTCGGACTTTGTGCTACCATTAAGTGCACGCTATCTCTTAGAACCTTCAGTCTACGTCTTTCAAGGCTACACTCGTCCCTACCCGGGCCAAGTGTAACAAAAGATCTAAGCTACCCTTCACGGCTACCATCGCTGTAGTACCACTCCACCATTGCTCAATGACCTCGACTCCCTCCATCCCTCTGGGGACTACCTCGAAACCATTCCCCTCAGGAACCCTCTGAATCCTCTGAAACTTCGTCTGACAATGAAGACTCCTTCCTTGACCCAGATCTTGCCCTTCCCTCCCAACAGGAGGAAGACAACACCTTAGACCTCTCTCACCAACTCTCTACCTCCCTTTCTATCCCTCGCATCCCAACTCCCCCTTCCCCTACACCAATTGCCCTCACCAGACAAATCTTCAACCTCCCTCCACCACCGCCTCTTAGCCCCATGACTACCAAACCCACTGAACTCCGCCTCGGCAACCCCTGAACCCTTCGATGGGTCCCCAGATACCGCCAACCAATGGCTGAACACTGTTCGTTTCTACCTCAAAGTAAACGAAGCAGTCTATGACACCAATGACAAACAAATCACCTTCACTCTCTCTTATATGACGAAAGGATCTGCCTTGGTCTGGGCAAACACTTTCCGACAGCAGGCGGTTACTTCCACCTCAATCCACTTTGGAACCTTCACCGATTTCTGCAAGTCATTCAAAAAGTCCTTCGTACTCAAAGACACAGTCGCCAATGCCATCTCATGGCTATCCAACACCTGCATGAACCCCCACCCTAAGAAGAAAGGAGAATACTCCCCCACCCTAGCCGCCTACACTGCTAGCTTCATCAGCAACGCCACCCTCGCCAACATCACTGACGAGAACGTCCTCATTGGATTCTTTTCTGTTGGACTCCCCGAACCCTTAATGCGCCGCATCTACTCCATGGACACTCCCCCCACCACAGCCAAAGAATGGTATGAAAAAGCCTCTCACTTCCACACCCAGTTCAAAAGAGCTAGGGAAGTAGCTCGCTTTCGTACTGGAGGTTCCCAAAACTCCTACCGCTCCTATAATACCCCTGCCCCCACTCCCAAAGATCCCAACGCCATGGATGTAGACGTAGTCCGCATCGCCAAGCTCACTCCCAAAGAGCAAAAGTGATGCATCAAGAAAGGACTTTGCTTCTGCTGCCGAAAAAGTGGACACCTCAGCAACGAATGTCCTAACTTTCCTTCCTCTGGACAAAAGGGGAAGAAGGTTCAGAAAGTCTCTGCTGATGACCTCCCAGAATTAAAGGAAATCGAAGATGATGACGAAGAAGAAGAAGTAGCCATACGAAAGGTTCACTTCTCTTGGGATTTTTAAAAAGGAGAACTCGTTCAATGCAAGTCTCTCCTTCTCTTAAATGCACTTCTGTAGTTGTATCTTCCTCATCGAAAGCAATGAAACTCCCCATTCAGCTTATTGATCCAGATCGCATCTCTAAAGTCGTCGACACCCGCACCCTGGTTGACAGCGGTGCTGATATATCCTGCATTGACTGGGACTTTGTTCACAAACACAAACTCCCCACTGAAAAACTCCCCGAATCAATCCCCATATGAAACATTGATCAATCAACAAACAAAAGGGGAGCTATTCACTTCACCACCACCTTGTTCGTTGACATTGAAGGAATTGCCCACAAAATCCTCTTCTATGTCATGCATTGTGGAAACAAAAACGTCATCTTAGGACTACCCTGGCTCCAAAAAACAACCCTACCATTGACTGGGCTTGCCAAACCATCTCTATCCCCGAATCTTCCAATGAATCCTCTGCTCTCTACCAAACTCGCACCATGAACCAACGATCCCATAAAACTCCCGAAACCCCTCCCTGACCCCCTTGACACCTTAATGTCCATGCAGTACATGATGCACGTCTCTATGAATACCTTAAATACGAAACCGAATCACAGTTTTGTCAATGTGCCAAAGAAGCATACACTGTCAACCGCATTATCCGTTGTGGTTCCTGCTTCATTCCCCTCGGCTCACTGGTCATTGCAAAACTCACCACTGCTACCAAACTCGCCATGGTCACTGAAAAGGCCAAACCTGTAGTTTCTCTTCCTCCTGAATATGAGAAGTACTCTTCTGTGTTCACAAAGGAAACTGCAGACCACCTTCCACCCTCTCGCCCCTATGATCACGAAATCAACCTTGATGATTCCTTTGTACCTAAAGTCGGGAAGATCTATCCCCTATCACCAAGCGAACAGAAAGCTACCAAAGACTTTCTTGAAGAAAATCTTTGTGCTGGAAAAATTCGACCCTCGAACTCCCCTCAGGCCTCACCCTTCTTCTTTGTTAACAAGAAGGATGGAAAGCTCTGCCCTTGCCAAGACTATTGCTACCTCAACGAACATACTGTTCGTGATGCCTACCCACTCCCCTTGATCTCCGACCTCATCGACAAACTCAAAGACGCTAAAATCTTCACCAAGTTTGATGTACGATGGGGATACAACAATGTCCGAATCAAAGACGGACACCAATGGAAAGGAGCTTTCATCACCCATAAAGGACTGTTCGAACCCCTGGTTATGTTCTTTGGTCTCACAAACTCCCCCGCAACCTTCCAATGATTTATGAACGACTCATTTCGAGACATGATCTCCGAAGGATGGCTCGTCATTTATATGGATGATCTCCTCATCTTCTCCCCTGATGAAACCACCCACATTGAACGAACCAAACGAGTCCTACAACGAATGGAAGAACTTGACCTCCACTTGAAACTTGAGAAATGCTCTTTCACAGTCAAAGAAGTGGAATATCTTGGAATGATTGTTAAACCCAGACAACTCACCATGGATCCCGTCAAACTTGAAGGAATCACCAACTGGCCCACCCCAACCAAAGTAAAGGAAGTTCGCTCATTCCTTGGCTTTGCCAATTTCTACCGACGATTCATCCCCGACTACTCCACTGTTGCACGCCCCCTCATTGACCTCACCAAAAAGAATTCCGGATGGAACTGGACCGAAGCCTGCCAGAAATCCTTCGAATCCCTAAAGGAGCTATTCCTCTCCAAGCCAATCCTCCATCTCCCTGACCCCTCCGCTCCTTTCACAATCGCTACTGACACTTCGAAGTATGCCTCGGGAGCTATTCTTTTACAAACTGATGTCAATGGAGACTGGCACCCCTGCTCCTATCTTTCTACTTCATTCTCTCCCGCTGAATGAAACTATGATATCTATGACCGTGAACTCCTAGCTATCATCCGTGCTCTCAAAGCATGGTGTCATTATCTCCATGGCTCCTCTTTCCCTGTCCAAGTCTTCACGGACCATAAGAATCTGACGTACTTCTGCCAAGCCCAGAACCTCAACCAACATCAAGCACATTGGCTTCTGGACCTCACAGACTTTGACCTGAAAATGATCCACGTCCCTGGCCGCCTTCTTGCTGGTCCTGATGCCCTATCTCGCCGACCAGATCTTCACCCCAATACCCCAGATAACACCGGAACAGTACTCCTCCCTGACTCCCTCTTCATCTGCGTCATCGACGCTGCTTTGCATCAGAAGGTCTCATCCTCCTCAAAGGATGATCCCCTCGTTCTGAACGCTCTACAAGCACTTGACAGATCTGTACCCCCTGCATTCCGCTCCCGGCTGTCTGATTGGGCCTTTAATGAAGGTGTCCTTACTTACCAGGGCCATGCTTACATTCCCCCTGATGAATCCCTTCATCACTCCATCGTATTCCGCTGCCATGATCATGCCTCTGCTGGACACCCTGGATATCTCAAAATCCGACAGCTCGTCACCGCTGAGTTTTGGTGGCCTGGCCTTGCGCAGTTTGTTTGCAAGTATGTGGAAGGATGCTCCTCCTGCCAACAGGCCAAGGTGAACACCCATCCCACCATCCCCTCAATTTCTCCCATCTGCTCATCGGCCTCTCGCCCATTCCAACAGATCTCCTGTGATCTTATCACCGACCTTCCCCCCTCTGCTGGCTTCGATTCCCTTTTGGTCGTGGTCAACCACAGCCTTACTAAGGGGGTAATTCTTTGTCCCACGAAGAAAACTATCTCTGCCCAAGGCGTTGCCACACTCTTTTTCCACAAAGTTTACAAATGCTTTGGGCCATATGACAAGATTATCTCTAACCGAGGACCCCAATTCGCTTCTGCCTTCGCAAAAGAACTTGGAAAACTCCTGAACTATGACCTCGCCCTCTCCACTGTATATCACCCTCAAACGGATGGCGAAACCAAATGCGTAAATCAAGAAGTTGAAACCTATCTATGTATCTATTGCGGAAATAACCCAGCCTCATGGTCTGAACATATGACTCATGCCAAATTCGCCCACAATCACCGCATCCATTCAGTAACCAATCAATCTCCATTCTATCTCATGATGGGATACGAACCCCACACCCTTCCCACTGTTATATCCAATTCCCATATCCCCACAGTAGAATCCTGCCTCAAAGAACTCACTGCTGCAAGAAACGAAGCTATCGCTGCCCATGAGCTTGCTCGCCAGGTAATGGCAGCCTGAGGAAACAGAGGTTTCATCCCATTCACTAAAGGAGACAAAGTATGGCTAGAAGCAAGGAACCTGAAATGCCGCTCTCACACCCCAAAGTTTGATCTGAAATGAGAAGGACCCTTTATCATTACAAAGGTCTTATCTCCCCTCACCTACCAACTCCGCCTTCTGAAAACATGGAAAATTCACCCCGTCTTCCATGCTTCTCTCTTATCTCTCTATCATGAAAACAGCGTACACGGCTCAAACTTTCCTTCTCCACCACCTGACCTTATCCAAGGAGAAGAGGAATACAAAATAGAAAAGATCCTACGCCGTCGCGGCCCCCCTTCTTGCCGCATGTTCCTTATCCGATGGAAAGGCTACTCCGCAGAAGAAGACTCTTGGACCCCAGAACGGAATCTGAAAAATGCAAAGTCCGCCCTTTCAGATTATAAAAAGCTCCACCCCTCCGTCTCCTCCCCTCCGTAGAACCTTCCACTACAAACAACATGTCCTCCCAACAGACCTCCCTCACTTCTGAATCTTCCGTCACCGCTTCGACCCCACCTTCTCCTTCCTCTATGCTTGCAGATCCCGGATGGGGCTCTAACCCCATCGATGCCATTGAACCTCCCACCTGCGATGTTACCTTTCACGTTACTCCCGACGAAACTGTATCCATGTCTATTCCTATCATCCATCCTACTTCACAGTTCCCCATCATCTCTCCCTCCATTCGCTTCACTCCCCCCCCTGTACCGAGCCCCAGACCTGTCCTTGCTGTCGATATCCCCATCTACACCAATGCCATCAGAGAAGGGACTCCCTCTCCCCGATACGTTAACAATGTCGCTTGATACATTTGTGACACCGGCATGGCCATCCCAATCGACTCTCACCTGGACATGAACTCCACATTCCTAGCCCTATACAAAGCATTCCACCAGACCCAACGCCTTTCCCTCGTCACCAATGAGATCACCACCTTCTCCACTGATCACATGGATTGCAACTGGGTATCATCTACCCAACAGAATATCCTATGAGAACTCCATCAAGTCATATACCAAATGGAGTTTGGAGAATTCCTCCAGGACATTGACAGATACGCTGTCGAGCTCGCCGCCTCCAGAATCACCAACTCTGGCATACACCCCTTACAACGTGATGAGAATAGTTCTTCATCTCCCTCCTATCACTCAGCACACTCTCCTTCTACCCTATCTGCTTCCTCGTCTGCCCTGTCCCCGGAGGAACTCCATGCTATGAACAAAGCTGAGAGGACCCACACCCACCAGATCCAATTGCACTATGGCCACCTCCACACCAATCCCCTTCTTCCTTCCGACCTGAGATACCGCAACGCCTGCTTCCAATGCCACCACCTTGGACATATTCACCACAATTGTCCTGTATACCAATGCCCAGTTATGGGTTGTCGCCAATGGGCACCAGGTCACAGCCAGGCAAACTGCCCCATTGCCACTTGCCGCCCCATTCTCCTTAGTCGGCTCTTGGCCACTCGTCCCCCGGGACACCAACCTTTGGCTGCTTGCATCTCAGGTTGCTCTCACGGAACACCTGCCCCCGAGTCGTTCAGGAATCCACGACGAGGCTCTAACACCTCTTCTAGTTCCTCTCGTTCCTCTCGCTCCTATTGATCCTCCCACTCTGGACATGATCTCCCCATCCCTCCTCCTTGTAGGTCTGCCTCCCCTGTGCATCGTTCTCCCTCTCCCAAATTAGATGATGTTATCGATGACACTGGCTACGCTAACATCACCAGCTCCCCCGGATACTCCTGCATGGGGCTCTAGTTGCCTTTCGATGTGGTCTCAGGGCTAGTATGGGGGTAATGTTACGACTTGTTCTTTTTCCCTTTACTTCACTTTACACTTTTCTTGTACTTGCATCGAACTTGCCGGTTCGATCCTCTATGTGGACATTATTTCCTTATCGCTGACTCACCCACGCCTACACTTCTTATCTCACTTGCTTCATCAGCAATCACTTCCTCCATCTTCCACTCTGTTCTATCGCTTTCTATGACCTGCCCTAGTTATGCCTGCCCTAAGTCTTGTAACTGGGTATATAAACCTGCTATACCTATCTCTTGTACTCTAGCTTAGATCTCCTCGAATATCACCTTGAATCCATTCCTCATCTAAAGCTCCTTCCGGCCATTGACCAGTCGCTTTGAACCTCAAACCCTAGAACCCTTGAAACCCTTGTTCCCTCGTGGAACATCATCCTCGGACTTTGTGCTACCATTAAGTGCACACTATCTCTTAGAACCTGCAGTCTATGTCTTTCAAGGCTACGCTCATCCCTACCTGGGCCAAGCGTAACAGACATCACGTGATGCCATGAGTTATAACAGAGTCTGAGTCTTCGAGTTGCCAAACAAGCCTTCTGAGCTTGCCATAGGCTGATGTGATCTTCAAGGTCCATGTTGGATGCTCCATTGCAGTGCCATTGAGTTGCAAATACTATTCTTTGTACTTGATGGAACAAGTCACATCACATGCAAAGACAGATAGTCAAGTGACTTACTAACTCTTTGGCATGCTGTAGCATGTCATCATACAAATCTTTGCCCCAATATTTGCATATGTGGATTGCTTTGTAAACAGGATCAAGTACTGCAATGAGATCAAGTTAGTTGCACATAGGATATTGTTCAAAATGACACAGTACACATTGCCATGATATACATGTCTGAGTCAGAAGTCTTCTCATAATACTCGGCAAGCTTCGATGTACCCACTTTGAGTGCTGCTGAGAAATCATGGTACTTTCTCTTCTGGCTTCAAGAGTCCCAGGCTTGATGAAGTGCTTTAATAGCAGGCAGTGCAAGATGGATAACTGGCCCACTCTCTGATGAAAAAGACTGCTGGGCCAGCTCAGACTGCCCAAGCAGACCAAGTAGGGTGGTGACATACTTCCATTCATCTTCTGTAAGCTGCAGGTCCTAGAGCTTCTGTCATTTTTCATGATCTTTCTCAGCAATGGCAATCTCATACACAAAGGTGTTTTTGACATCCTATAGGACCTAGTTGAGAGTAGCATGACAACCAGTTGATGATGACATACCACTTTAAGAGACTCACTGCAGTCAAGCATCACATAGCTACTCAACCACCTAATCGGCATGTCAAGTAGTAGTTGCAAAGGTGAGTTGGTGATGTGCTGGCTGGATGTCCTTTCTTGTCCTGGAGTTGAATGTTTTGAAATAGTTCTTTTCATTTAGCCAAAGATTGCTTCTGCATTGTAACGAGTTAGTCCAGGGAACCATCAATATCATAGCATCAAACTCACCTTGACTGCAATTGAGCGAATGAGCCCAACCTCATCCCATTGGTGGCCATGAGACACCACGAGATCCATGTCTGGATTGGCAGGATCATATGTTTTTGATCAGCTATGTGCACAAAGCAGTGCTTGAGTCGCCAGATTAACTATGTGTGTGAGACACCTTATACATTTCATCTAAGTAAAAAACATAGTGTGCATGGCTCAAGACATACATAAAACATACTGTATATGGTGCCATCAGGCAATCCATTCTTTGCCAGTGTCTTGTTCAATGCAAATTGTGAGTTCATTTAGTGCAGCATCCATGTTGGATGCATTATTGCACATAACATATCCAATCTACATGCATTTGGTAGTCAACACATGCCTCCGAGGCTGTAAGATGGAATTGACTCACTTTATGTGTGATTCCTAATCGCTTTGTCACCTTGTACAATGCATCACATGTGAGGTTAATATATCTGACTACTGTATTGCCCTGCTGATGTCAATGAAATAAGAACATGTACAACACGAATTGTGACTTACCATCAAACATTGTCATAGTATTCTCATCTTCTGCTTGAATATGTTGATAATTTCCAGACAGGTCACCTTGCAAGACAGAATATGTACCACTCCATTGGGAGCAGAGGCAGCAATATTGATCATGCTGGCAAACTTCAGGTGTTTGAGTACTTGTAGCAGCTGTATATGTCATGAGCTATGAGGACACAAAAATGACAAGGATAAGTAACATACCTGATCTGTGGTGATGAGCCATTCAATTGCTGCAACATGAAAGTGCTTGTGAGTGTAGGGGATTGATAGGGCTTTTGGTACAGTTGCATGTAGGTGAGGGTCAAGCTGTGTTTGTTGAGTCTTTTGTGAGTCATTCTTGTCATTCTGGCAGTCTATTGGAAGCATAGAGCTGAAATTGTTCTCCTTTACCCATTTAAGATAAGTGGCCTGGCAATGGTGGGCCATCAGTAAAAATAAACAATCATGTTAATTGCAAATACATACATGGTGATGTGACTGGAGGTGCCACCATAACATCAACACTTCTGCCATGAGAGCACAGGGGGCATTTGGTTTTCTGGAAGGATTGTGTTATTATTTGGAATAGATAGATCAGAATGTGACTTACAAGCCAAGGTTGCAGTTGCCTTGCTTTTTCACATCACCCAGTCCCTTGTAGGCCTCACTGAAGAAGTGGTCCACATCACAGCTGTGATTTTCACGGTGAGACTTGATGGGCTCATCCACATCCATGACAGTGACATTATTCAGTAGGCCATCAGGCCCAACTGTATCATTTGTGAGCGAAGATGGTTCTGAAAAAATGTCAAAATTCAGCCTGAGTGACCATCAAGTTGAAAGGTGTTATGACTTGTTCTTTTTCTTTTACTTCACTATACGCTTTTCAAGTACTCGCATCGAACTTGCCCGTTCGATCCTCTATGTGGACAATATTTTCCTTATCGCTGACTCACCCACGCTTACTCTCCTTATCTCACTTGCTTTGTCAGCAATCACTTCCTCCATCTTCCACTCTGTTCTATCGCTTTCTATAACCTGCCCTAGCTATGCCTGCCCTAGTTTTGTAAACGGGTATATAAACCTGCTATACCTATCTCTTGTACTCTAGCTTAGATCTCCTCGATCGTCACCTCGAATCTATTCCCCTTGTCTCAAGCTCCTTCTGGCTCTTGACCAGTCGCTCTGAACTTTGAACCCTTGAACCTTGAAACCCTTGTGTTCCTTTGTGGAACATCTTCCTTGGACTTCATGCTACCATTAAGTGCACGCTATCTCTTTAAACCTCCAGACCTAAGTCTTTCGAGGCTACACTCGTCCCCATCCAGGCCAAGCGTAACAAAAGGAATGTACTGGCATTTAGATTTGGCCTTCGCAAGGGGCCGTCATGTGGTTGTTTGAAGGTCTTGGTGGGGCACTTGCCTGTACATCAGCAAACTAGAACCTTACTGTACAGATAGGTCAGGTCTGTACAGTATAGTACAGTGCTGTACAGTGCTGTAAAGTGGGGACCTTTAGGTGACTGATTTGCTAATGTAGGAGGGGTCAATTCAACTTGTTATCATAGTACAGACCTCTTAAGTCTTAACAACACTTACCTTTCTTAGGACAAGTCACCAGCACATCACCCATATCATCGCTGTGGTCTGAGCATGCTGAATCATCTTCTTGGGCAGACCTGGGTACTTGTTTTCGTTTATGGGAGGTGGGGAGAGAGGGAGGTGCAGATGTAGTGGATAAGGCTGCAGGTTCACTGTTACGACTGGTCCTACTGTAGCGGCGACGGCCGGTAGAACCAAGAAGTAGAACCTTAGCCAGCGGTTTGGCCACGCGTTCGAGGGGCGAAGATAGAGGGCATGATTCCTCAGGGACGGAGGGACGCGCAGTCAGAAGAAGAGGATGTTCGAGGTTGCTGGCCTGCTAGGGTGGACGACAGGGGGGAGCAAGGATGGTGGTACAAGGATACATTGGTGTCCACCCGAAGGTAGACCAAGATGGAGTACAAGGTACATAGGTGAGAGTTTATATACTGTGCATGGCTGCGCACGGACCAAGACAGGAAAGGAAACGAAGACAGAGACAAGGAGATACGAGGAAGTCCGAGGAGATCTAAGGAACCAAGATAGTGGTACAGAGTCCGAGAGAAGACGAAGACGCGGGGATCAAGAAGAATAGAAGACAAAGAACTGAAGTAATGGGTTCAAGGTCCGAGACAAGAGAACACAAGGACAAGAGAAGACGAAGGGACCCGAGATATGGGTACAAGGTCCGAGACAAGAGAACACGAGGACAAGAGAAGACGAAGGGACCCGAGATATGGGTACAAGGTCCGAGACAAGAGAACACGAGGACAAGAAAAGACGAAGGGACCCGAGATATGGGTACAAGGTCCGAGACAAGAGAACACGAACAAGTTCAGAGGAAGTCTAAAGAGGTCTTTAGGAGACGAGGGACGAGGGGACGAGGTTTCCAATGATAGGGTGGTCAAAGGAAGGTTTGGAGAAAAGAAAAGAATGGCGCAACCGGGAGTTGCCGAGGTGAATTGTAACATTCACCATCCTCAGCAGTGCTCGTTTTGGCGTGGTGGGAATGCTGCTCAGGTGTGGCAATATTCTCAGCATCACAAAGCTTGGCAGATAAGATTGATGCCCACTTGGGGCAATTGTCGGCTGTTTCACTCAATGGAGTATTCATGGCACGTGGAGTGAGTAAGTGCCAGCACTCAGTGTAGATTTAGTATGACCAGCAAAATTTTACAGGTCCTGTACAGTACCTGGCATCCTCCAAGTCTGAGTGAGGATCAGCATACTAATATATCCAAGGGAAAAGCCCCAGGCCCAGCCCCAGGCCCAGGGCCCACAACATTTGAGGCCTGAGCCTGCAGGCCCTATAAGCCTTGACTGAAAGCCCAGCCTGGTCAGGCCTAACTAGCCTGGCCTGGCCTGGCTCGGGGCTTCAAGCCAGGCCCTGCCCAACACTAGTGACTCACAGTGATGCACCATAATGTGCTGTGATGCATGAACTGCATAGCTTACAGGGAGCAGAAGGGAGGAGGGCCAATGGTGAACTCCAAATCAGTAAAACAACCCTCACCTAGACAGAGCTGCACAGATCTGTCCAGTCTGTCCTAGCAATGTACCTAACTGGCCAGAATATTGACCAAAAATAGAACAACAAACCACCTATAAACTTTATCTAAAAATTTAATCATACAATGTTTATATTATATATAACATAATATGATAGTTTTTGTGACTCTACTTGCCAAAGTGCTTGTGTGGTATGCATGGACTTATTATGGGAAAAGGGCTGTTTTACTGATTCGGATGCATCAATGTTCAGTAGCTGAAAGCCATGGTGGGTGATGTGTGTGTGCCGTGATGCATGACAGTGATGCATCAGCAAGTTACGGGGAGCGGAAGGGAGGAGGGCCAACAGTGATGCATCCATGATGCATGACAGTAATGAGGGGAGGGCGGAGTAGCACTGTCGCTGTGTTGCATCACTTGCTGTCGAGGATTGGTGTAATTCATGCATCAATGTGCCAGGGAGAGGTGAAGCATCTATAGTCACAGTACTGTAACTTATAATCTCGCCCATCTCTCTTCACGGAAACGTGCCCTCCCAATCACAAACTGACGAGCGGCGTTTGAATTAGGTCGATGCATGACGTGATCCTGAATCATCGACATTTTTGTTGAGATCTGTGACGGTCATGTCCGCTTGAGCCACTGAGGTCCGAGTGGACCCTCATACGCCTCAAGCAGCGCGTTACTTCTCTGTTTCACGACAGCATATATCATCGTGGCAACAATGGAAACAACTGAAGAATTGCAGCAACTCGAAATAACCGCTCTTAAATCTATCTATGATCAAGATTTCTTTGAACCACCTCCCCCAAAGGCATGGAAGGTGCGTCAATGACTACACCTCAATCAGACTGGTTTTGATTTTCCTAAGGCTGCCGCTAGGCTGCCCGAATTCATCATTAAAGTCGTTCATCCAGACCCATTGCATGCACCCAAGGTTTACTTTCACCTTCATACCAAGTAGTCTGTCTTTACCCATCTCCCAGCATCGCCGCTGACCAGGAGGCAGATTCCCGAGAACATACCCCACACTCGCTACTCCCGTGTTCTCGGTCCAGAAACCCATTCGTGGTCTCAGTAGCGATGTTGAATTGGCGCTATCCAAGGTTATCCATGCAGAAGCTCAGAAGTTGCGAGGGTCGGAGATGGTGTTTCAGGTGCGTTGCTCTGATATGCGCCGATCTGTTGGAGATGAACATACGGAGTCTATGCTCAGATCATTACAACGGCTCAAGAATGGATAGCTGACCGGGTCCAGCCACCAAGTGAGGCGTCTGGTTCGCTTGCCACGGAGATGACAAAACGTGCAAATCAAGAAGAGCGCGTAGGCTCATGTTACAACATCACTGATCCCAAATTTTCTAAACATGTTGCACTAGGAACGACGGGAAAGAGAAGAGGCCGAGGCCGAGCGTCAGTCTGAGCTTGCTGCTAGGGTTGCTGCGCAACTTCAGGAACAACTTCAAGCTGATGCGCAAAAACATCTAATTGCGAAAGAAATGCAATACAAAGCAGCTCGGCGAAGAGCCCAATCTGACGCCACCGAAGTACCCTCCATCAGTGACACGTTAACGGAGTCATTCCCCATCGAAGTAGAATTTAGGGGCATACGCTTTAATGCCGTGAAGATGTTTCATCCTCGCAAAGGTTTGTTATTCTTTTGATCTATTTTTGTTGTTCAAACAACATTGTAGAACGTCTGGGCGTGACATACCTCGCCGATCCTTTGTGCGATGACGTCCATGCCACGCTTCCCCTTGAAGTCCACACGATTGAGTTCAGCTCCGATTACTATGTCAGTTCCCAAGGTAACCGTCTACACACTACCCCCTTGCATTCGTGACCAATTTATTTCCAGGAAAGAGGAAGCTTGCACAGTTCGAGGCCGAGATACAACGTCTTATGAAAGTGCACCACCCGAACTTGTTAAGCGTTCTTGCTGTCAAACTTTTGTTTCCTCACATCGGTCCTCCTCGGTTGGCAATTCTATCTGAACAACATCCTGCCCTTACATTGCAAGATGTCTTAGAGGATTGTGACAGTCTTCGGGAAGACAGGGCTGCTGTAAGATGTGCCGTACTTCTGCTGTATATGATAGACTTACCAGCATTTCACGCATAGGATTACCTCGCTCAGATACTGTCTGCATTGAATGCTGTACACTCCAGCGATCTTGTCCATCGAGGTATGTCCCTTGTCAAACGACCGTTTTCAACCCGGTACGACCGTCTTTAATAGGCCTTGATACTACATGTATCTTCCTTGCAACTCGCGAGAACAAAAGTCACACCAAGCTTGTTAAGGTGGGGAAAGTGGGTTATCATGCCCGATTGAAAGACCTACACAAGTCGAACCCTTTTTCTTCGGGTTCACCTCCCGTCAACGACGAATACCCAATTCCGGACCCTTGGTGCGACTTGGTTGACTGTTTGTTACAGGTTTACTGAGACATTTTACCTTAAGGTTGTCAAAAGAAGTCCTCGACTCCCCATTGTCATACACGAGGGGTCGTGATATCCATAGCATCGGAGTGGTATTCCTGCAGATGCTTCACGGACAAGGCGTAATGTATAAATTCAGCGACCCGCGTGAAGCCCTCCAAGCTGGTATGTGTATTTCGTTAGCCGATTCAGCAATGAACTGTCCGCAGCATCCGTATCGCCTACTCTACAGGTTACTGGGTTGAACATGCTCTCTTCTAGCAGAAAATCCCAGGTCTCCTGTTTGAGCCTTCTTGCAGATCTCGCATCGATATCTCTTACTGTCCCGACACGTACCAATACGCCATCGATTTTAGTAACGGGTCCTGGTACACCGGTTGGAAACGGGAACCATTTTCATTTTGGGACTTCACCAGAAAAAGACTACCGTGTTCCTCCCAGTACAAGGCAAGCAAGTAGATGGAAAGAAGATTGGGAAGAACTAGAGTTACTGGTACGAACTTGATCTTTTGGGTAGTGTGCATTCAAGTTGATGATCCGTAGGGGAGAGGCGCGTTTGGATCGGTCGTGAAAGCACGCAATAGGATTGACTCCCGAATATACGCGGGTTCGTGACATCATCTAAAAATTGTGCTTCGTCATATGCTCATTGACATTTACAGTGAAGAAGATTCGCCTCCGCACCGATCAGAGTGACACTAAAATCTTCCGTGAGGTAAATGCATTAAGCAGGCTTTCTCACCGCTTTGTTGTGCGATATTATACCACATGGGTCGAGACAGTCGAAGTTGTCACCTCTGGCCCGTCCTCTAGCTCGGACACTGCTTCCAACTCGGGTACAGAAGACAATATGACTTCCGTCCCTCACTCCTTTGAACGGCGCGAGAAATCGGACCCATTCAGCATCGATTTGAGCGAGTTGGACGATTATGGAGGTTCTGGGAGCAGATCGTCATTCCCGAGCATCCACTTCACTAGATCTGATGTGAAAGACGAGAAAGATGAGGACGATGATGACAGCGATGATGGGTTTGCGCACCTGTTTACATCGGAGTATACAGACGACGAGGATGTGACACCACCACCAGTTTTGCCAAGGATACTGTACATCCAGATGGTGCGTACCTTGACTTTCAGATATTAACCTCTGAATCATACCGTATCCGCATAGGAGTTTGTTGAACGCCAGACTTTGAAGGAAGTGAGTACAATACCACCGTTACATGGACATGTCTGTTGATCTCTACTTTTTCAGAGGGTGGCCGAGGGTTTATCGGAGGAGGAAGCCTGGCGTCTATTCAATCAAATTCTGGAGGCGCTGGTGCACATGGGCAGCATGGGAATAGTCAGTCGCTTTGTTCTATATGTTGTGTTCTCTATTGATCGCATCCCCCATTCAGCTGCACAGAGATGTTAAATTGACAAATATCTTCATCGGCAAGTGCTTCGAATGGCTGGATATTCTAGCTGCTCACATAGCGTATAGACGGAAATGGTGACTGCAAAGGTGATTGATCAAATGGGCGAATATATGGATATTGATACTTATACCCACTTTCCATGAAAGTTGGAGACTTCGGTCTAGCTACATCGAGCCTTGCGGCTGTCGATCCCTCGGACTTATCTCCGCAGATGACCCATTCGGACTCAGAACTCACCCTAGGCAAGCACAACTTTGTTGACGCCCACAACTGCTGACCCCCTATCCAGAGGTAGGAACGAAATTGTACATCGCTCCCGAGGTTTTGTCGCGGAGGAAGGGGCCCAGAAACCATAACAAGGCCGATATGTATAGTCTAGGAGTAAGTTTATAATCTAGTGTTATCACACTCCTCAGTCACTAAAGTGCACCAGATAGTGTTCTTTGAGATGAACTACCCATTCTCTACTGGAGCAGAACGCATTGCCGTCATTGAAGACCTACGGAAACCCGGAGTTTACTTTCCTCGTGATTGGGAAGCACATCGTACGAGACAGAAAGAAAGTAGGTGGCTTTCGAGGTATCAGGTACTTGTCTCACGTCGGTCAGTTATCTCGTGGCTTCTTCGTCATGATCCTGCAAAGCGGCCAAGCGCCCTGGAGCTCTCGCAAAGTTCGTTGTTGCCGCCTAGGGTAGAAGATGAATACTTCAAAGAAGCTCTAAGGATGATATGTGAGCTCTATGACTGACTTAATTTTTATTCCTCTGAAACTCCTCTTCTTCGCAGCCGCGCCTGAATCGACACATTATCAGACTCTGCTCTCAGTGCTTTTCAAACGACCAGCTAGCCAGGCCAGTCAGACAAGGAATCTCCTTCATGATCTCGAGGCCGATATTCCCGAACATGCTAACTTGAATACTATCGTCGAAGACAAACTAAGAAGCATCTTCCGTCTTCACGGAGCGGTTGACATGGAGCCCCCTCTATTGGCCCCTTTGGCAAATCCGGAAGAGAACGAATCGTGGGCAACGTTCATCGACAGACACGGGGATGTCGTCTTCCTGCCTAATCAAG
>JBBPTD010000682.1:0-18910 GCA_038093895.1 Boletus aff. mottiae
AGTTTCTTCATATATGAGCAATTGATGTCATAAAATAGAATGACTCGCGGAATGCTCCCCATGTTGTATTTCAAGGCATTCGCGAATGAGTAGTCCATGTTGACCTGTCTGCGCAGACATATGTCTGCCGGAGCTTGGGACAGTCATTATTGGCTGTCTGCTCACCTTTCACCTTTCTGAAAATCCACGACTGTGTGTGATACCAATCAGGAACCAGATTGGATCACAGGGGCGGACACTGCCGAGGGATGCAAGTCCGGCCTGAATGTCGCCGATAATGCTAATGTAAAGCCAATTACCAATGAAGACGAACTTTCTGCAAAACACCAATCCAAAAGGAAGGAGCATGCTGATGTTATTCCCAGTTCCCTCCCGCTGGCTGCATATCCTCAGACATCCTCTCTGAGATATCACACAACAGGCAAGAAGCCGAGCTCCAAAGGCAAGAGAAAGGTCGATGTCGGCAAATTGGTTCAGGTGTGCAATTGCAAGAGAGGGAAGCCATCCAGCACAAGAGTTGGGCTTCCGCACATGCATCACCTGCAGCAAAGGATCCAGAGCCTGAGACACCTCAGCGATCAGGACGAAATCGGCGACCGCCTCGGCCTCCAGATGCCGATTTCACAGCTGGTGAAACAAAGGCAAAGAAGCGTAAACAGATCATTTAGATGGTACAGTTACTATGTACATAGTGATACGCATAAATTTGTATTTGCAAGAAAGAGGATGGTGATACAAAACCTGACTCTGACTCATTCCACCATCGTGTTGTCCTCCTCCACAGCTGCCGATTTGCCCGACACACCAGCATTGCCGCTGCCGACTTCAACTGCTTGATCGGCGTTTGTGGCATCTCCATGACCTTTGTTGGGAGCTGGCATGATTGCAATGGTGGAATTGCCCATGGCTTCATTGCCGACGGCCTGCATAGCCTGTTCATCAGTGTCGGTCATTGCATCGGTGCTATGAGTCCGTGAGGCAACTGCGTCGGTGTTTTCGCCAATCATTGCAACGTTGATGCCGTCGATTGTCTGGTCGGTGATGTCCGTCGTTGCCATTTTCTCGGCGACGTCGGCGTTTGTTGCACTGCTGCTGTGATCAATTACTCGATCAGCGATCTTGGTCGTCTCCTCACCCATGTTGGCCTTGCAAGCATTGCCCTCACTGATGTGGCTCCCCATGAGGTTCTCTGCATCATGCTCGGTCGTCACCATCGCTGAATCTTCATCGGACAACTCTTCAAATCGCTTCTTAGGTAGGCCGACGGGGGATGGGGAGGGTGAATGGGGAGTCGGCATATGCTGGATAACGTCACTCGGGGTTCCACGAGGCGTTGGGATGAGGAATGGGCAGGGGATGCTGGTGGGGGTGTCTTCGCTAAAGCAGTGTTGGAAGGTTCCATCAATTGACTGGGGTCAGCAAATGGGAATGCCAGGCGAGCATCGTTGAGATCTGGGAATCGGGCCTTCAGAACGTCCCTGAACGTCTTGAGGCTGCTTTCAAGCAATCGAACGCGATTGTCCAGAGCCGTGTTGTCCCGACATAACTGGTCACATTCTTCCGCAAGGTGGTGAACCTCGCTGCTCTTGGATGTTGTTGAGGTAGTCGGCAGGTATATGTCAGATGAGGAGGAGGAGGGGCCTGGGGCTGGCAATCAGGCAGGGATGATGTGAGGTTGAGGATTCATTGTGGGGATTTCTATCCCATCAAACACTAGTGAACGCTAACTTAGCATTGACATCATGATCATAGTGGCGCCACATGCTTACCAAATGTCTTTTTCACCGTCCCATGGGCCTTTGGGCCCTTCGTTGACGACTCCACGAGGTATGACTTGATTGTTGGGGTCGCTGGCTGTGGGCCCTTACTTTCTCGCTGGGGACGCTTCGGAGCCGAGGGCTGTTCTTCCCTTCCCAATGACGTTGAGGGATGGTTGGACAATGCGGGAGATGGCGATCGATGACAACGACATGTGGCAGCAGGAGCTTTCGGCTGTGAGGCCTTCTGCGCTTCTTCTCCACCATCGGTGTTCGGCGTGGGGTCAGCTGCCTGCGACTTCTTCTTTGTCGATTGGTGGGGAGTCTTCGGTTTTGCAGACGGCGATGTCAATTGAGACAGCGATGCTGCACATGGATGAGACTTGGTGCGTCCTCGAGGTCGGGAGACAGACCACCCCCGATCTTCAGCTACCCATGAACACCTAATCTTCCAATGGAAGCACCGGTCGCAGGCCTTGCTTCGATTCTGGGGCTTGCAGGACAGATCCCTGTCGCAGCAGCTTCCACATGCGGGTCGGGCATTGTCACCGGCGGTGTCGGTAGCTCTGGCCGACCACTCTGCGACCTCGGCGGTGCTGCTAGCTCTAGCTGACGATTCAGCAACCTCGGACCTGTCAGCATCGGTCGACCTGGCCACCGATCTTCCACACTTGCTGCCATGGGCGAGAATACCAGAGCGCCCTTGTGGCGGTTCCTCTTCCTCTTCCTTAATTGTCTCGACCACCTTCCCTGTGCCTATGGCGTTTCCAGTGACTGGCATTGGTGGAGCCTCAGGGTCAACTTCTCTAGCCTTGCCTTTATCAATGCGACCTTGCACTGGTTCCTCTTCATCTTCCTTAATCTCATCGACCACCTTCCCTTTGCCTTTGGCATCTCCGGTGACTGGGATCGGTGGAGCGTCGGGGTCAACCTCTCTCGCCTTGCATTTGTCGATGCGACCTTGCATTGGCGATTCTTTGTCCTGCTGTGCTTGCTGCCACTCCCTTGAGACTTCTTCTGGGGCGATGGCCTGACACTTTGTGTGTTTGTGGCGGCCATTTGATTCGCCCTCCTCCTCGGACGTAGCATCTGTGGCCATGACAGATGTGGGAGCATTAGCATTGACGACTGGAGGTGAAGGATGAAGCCACGGGTGATCTGGCTAACAATTGACATTGGCCTTTGCGATTCAATCCCACGAAGGGTATTGGCCGGGACAGAGCGCCGACAGCTCGATGGCACACGCAACAATCCACTGAGGAATCTCAGTAGATCCATCCCACGTCGCCTCAACAAATTCCTGTGTGAGGTTAATGTCAGATGTAGACCGTCAGTACCATGCCACAGACCAATTGTTCCCTCAACTCTTTTATCGCTCCCTGCCATACCACCGACTGCGATGACCTGATTGGAACCGGTTGACCAACCCGATTGAGTGCTGCGAGCATCTTTTGCTGTGATTCTTCGATCATCTTCTGAGCGAGGGTCTTCCGAGCCATGTGGTAAGGGAATTGTCTGAAGGGAGTGGGGAGAACGGCAGAATGGGTGAAATGGAGGGAACACGTGTTGAAGCTCCGACAACGTTTTTCTGATGTGTCTCAGCAAATGGGTCACTCGGCAGATGCCGAGGTGGTGGTGCTTGGCTAGTGAAAGCAAAAATGAAGTGGAGGCCAATTTCAGATTCTGATACCCAACACTTTGACCTGGGCCATCAGTTTAAAGGCAGGCCGCAGCAAGATTCTTGCACTCCACGATGCCCCCTCGCAGGATGAAAACTGTTTGATTCGCTCTACCTGGTGAGTATTCTCATTCCTATGTTGTTTGCATCAGATTCCCCATTTGTATGACATTGACAGATCCTTTCACCGATGATCGGCCACCTCGGAGCCTGCCTCAGCAAACGCTATCAGATACTGATTTTGGCATTATGGATGATACCCCTGATGATGAGTGAGAAGGTGAGTCTCCGCATGGTCCACTCCTCAGGTTACCAATTGTAGGTGGAATAGACCCATACAGTGCCATCGCCGATCGAGTGCTAGCCCGATTAGCGTTCGCCAACACAATTCCATTGCCTGGTGAGCTCAATGTGTTTCAGCTCAATGACTCTCGGTGATGCTAATACTCTGGAAACAGAACGCCCGAACAGCAACGGTGGCGTTACATCCCCTCGGTTGCGGCTGCCATTGCCAACCCCGCAACTGTCCACATTTCCTCAACCGTCTGAATGGCTGTCACGATCACCTTGAAGCCCCAGCCCTGTTGCCGATTCGCTACCAGTCTTTCTCGATTTGCCACTGATGCCGATGGAAGAACTATCTGGCGAAAGCTCGCCGATGGTCGCCGAGTCACACTCCAAGTTGCCCGACATCAAAGACGTGGATATGGTCGATGACACAGACCTTCAGAGGCCGAGCTCCGGCGCCATGGATGCAACTTCCCATTCGAGGCCAACACCCCCAAGCATTTGTGACTTGGAACACTTGCAATGCTTTTGTCGTGGATGATTCCTAGACCCTGCAGAACATTGCCGGGAACTGGACGCCCTTGATCATGAGATACACTTTGGTAAGCAATGTTGTCAACAAACACCTGGCGTTCTTATATCCTGTCGGGCACAGCGCATGAGAGCGCTGATGCCATACAGGACCACCTTGAGTCAATCAGCGTCGAATTGCAGCATGTCTATCGTGATGGTAAGTGACCCCATCCTATGTAAAAGCTGCTTGCTCACGGATTTATAGGTTTGACTGACATAGCATTGTTCTCCGAACACATGGGGTTGGATATTGGGAAGTTCACCACTGATGTCCCAGCTGCGGAGGGTAACCAGATGTTCGGGGCAGGTATTTGGCAGGCAGCTGAGCATTTCTTCATTGGGAGCGAACACCGGAGAACCCTGCTGGAGTTTCGGGCATCATTGCTACAACTTTTAGATACCTCTGACAATCTGATAATGTAACTATTTGACTGTTGTAATTTAAGATGTTGTGTTTCCCCTCCTCTTATGATTACATGTTTGCACCTTCGTTTGATAGTTTGTTAACACCACAAAAAGAGCGAAAGACAAGGGCCATACAGAAATGCGGTCTGCTAGCCCCGGCCGACTCCATCGGCAATGTGTCATGATTGCCAGGCCCTGCTCACTTGTTGAGATGTATGTCGCATCTTGTTACCCAGGCCCGATGCACTTGATCTGCGGTTTGTCTGTGCATCTCACGCAGGACTGACCCACTCTCTCGAGGCTGTGTCGTGACTTTTTACCGAGATCAACTCACTCTTTCAACAGTATATCGGTGCATCTCACACACACCCAACTCAATCTCTCAGCGCTGTCTCGCAGCTTTTCACCCAGGCCTGACTCACTCTCTTGGCGGCATATCGTGACTTGTCAAGCAGGCCCGACCTGCTCTCTTGGTGCTGTGTCGTGACTCGTCACCCAGGCCTGACTCACTCTCTCGGCGGTGTGTCATGACATGTCACCAAGGCCCGACTCACTCTCTTGGTGGTGTGTCGGTGCATCTTACACAGGCCCGACTCACTCTCTCAGCGGTATGTCGTGACTTGCCACCCAGGCCCGACTCACTCTCTCGGTGGTCCACCAGTGCATTTTACCCAGGCCTGACTCACTCTCTGGGTGGTGAGTCGGTGCATCTCACACAGGCCTGACTCACTCTCTCAGCAGTGTGTCAGCGCATCTCACACAGTCCCGACTCACTCTCTCAGCAATGTGTTGGCACATCTCACACAGGCCTGACTCACATTCTCGGCGGTGTCCTGTGCGCTATGAACACAGGCCCAACTCTCTCTCTCGGCCATGTGTCGGTGCATCTGACACAGGCCTGACTCACTCTCTTGGTGGTCTGCAGGCCCATCCCACAAAGGCCCAACTTACTCTCTCGGCGCTGTGTCAGTGCATCTCAGACAGGCCCGAATCACTCTCTCAGTGGTATGTCGTGACTTGCCACTCAGGCCTGACTCACTCTCTGGGCAGTGTGTCAGTGCATCTTACACAGGCCTGACTCACTCTCTCGGTGCTGTGCAGGCCCATCTCGCACAGGCCTGACTCTCTCTCTCGGCAGTGTGTCGGCCCATCTCACACAGGCCCAACTCTCTCTTTCGGCCCTGTGTCATAACCCATTGGACAGGCCCTACTCACTATATTGGTTGTCCGTCATATCCTATGAGACAGGCCTGATGCACCTTACTGATTCTATGCGTGGCTCCAGCATTTCCGGGCCCTTCTCATGTTCTCAGTCACCATTAGTTCCACTTGGGCTGAAGGGCCCATACCAGGGTGATCTGAGAATCGTGGGTTTATTACAGGAAGGCTGGCTGAAAAGCTCTGTACATTGTTACTACAGTATGTGTCAGGCTGAGGGTCTGTGTTAATCTTCGGTGGTATATCAGCTCATTCCCAGATATAAATATAAACAAAAAACTCTGTACATGAAGTAATAAGGTGACTCAGAAAAATTAGTTGCAGAGACAAAGCACTCAGAGATCTTGAGAACTGGAACCAGAAAGTGCTTCTGGGATTCCAGAACCTGACATCTCTAGAAAAGTGCTACCGAGTTTATGATAGGCTTTCACTCCCCTGAGATGGCCATTCAAATGATAATAAAAATCACCAAAACTATTTGAATGTCATCTAGTTTTAGTTTCATCTCCGGAGAATGCAGGCTTTATATAGTATACCACTGTTTAAGAAGGACAGAAATGACTGGGTGCTTGTAAGTGAGGTGCAGGTATATATATGCTCTGGATGGAGGTATGCCTGTATTATTTTACCTACAATATTGCCGTGAAAGGGTTATAAGTTGTGTTGCTTCTACTTCAGCGCTTAGCAAGGAAGTTCCAGAAGTGGTTCCCACATTCCAAACCTAGAACTATTGGAACTGTTGTGTATCACATCCCTTGTATCATATTGATACGCCATATGTAGCCACTGGCTTTTCTATACCCTACCTTAATTGTTTTACAGAATGCGGGTTGTATTCCAGATGTTACTCTTGTGAGTGTTTCAGAGTTGTGTACAATAGACAAGACTACTAATTATCCTGCACATCACCTGCCTCTTGTATGCTTCCCTGCCCCTTCACCTCAACCTCCTCTTCTGGCAGCTCCACGAATTCCAGCCTTTCTCTTGGCGCTTGTCGCAAATGTTTCAGCATTTCAGGGCTTGGGGTACCCACTTGAAGCCTCAGTGTTGAAGGGGTCGGAGCAATGGAATATCTCATTGCATGGTCATATCTCTGGATTCTTTTCTGGTCCCCAGGCCAGATACTAAAATCTGCTTCCCATATCATCCTAAAGGAATCCTTCCTGGAGATCAAATATGACCTTCGGCTTTTCAGGGATGTGAGTTATTTGTAGTTCCAGGAATGTGTATAGACTTACAAGGAACTTGGATATAGATTCAAGATGTTGTTGACCTCAGGGCTCTTGATGGTGGAAGGAGCAAGGTTGGCATGCTCAGTTGTCATGATTTGGAGATCATCATTGACAGTGCCCTGTTGCTGTGTGTATGCCATTCTGCATGGGAGAGTCAGTATGGTCAACAGACAGTTTCTGTAGCCTTGCCTTTTTGTGCACTGTGTGAGTGACAATTTAATTGGACCTCATGTGATCCAAAAGCTCCAGGCTTTATAGGAATGTCAGAACATTTAGTGGATCAAAAGAGTGCTGTGTGGTCCACATTATGGACAAAGCAAGTGGTGTAGAGCAGGTGAATGTCTTGTGACATGAGTGTGACATGTTGAGGTGGCCCAAACACACATCAGGAGTTGCCCTGAATTTGTGTGGACCATCTGAATAAAACATATGGACAAAGTAAGTGGCAAGGGGCAGGTGGATGTCCTGCAATGTGGGTGACATGTGAGGCGGTCCACACTATATCAAACACATCAAGAAAGCCTTTCCAGATGAAGAAGAGATATCAGACACGGCTACTAATTGAATGTATAGAATTTAGGGGTGCATGTTGATTAACCCATGTATGCATATCCATCCTCGTTTGCTGCTAGACTTAATTTTCTGAACCTAAGTACTTTGAGCTGGATGCAGTGTCTTCCATGATGCAAGGTGAATGTCACATCTAACCTGACAAATAACAACAGCTCCGACAGTTCTGCGTTCTGATATCGGAACACCATATCCATTGTTCGGTATGGTTGAATCAGCCTGAAGATATGAGCACAATGATGCTTTCCTGAACAACCAAGCAGAAGGAAAATCCGGGTTCAGATGAGAGCCTTTTGAATGGCCTAGTTAAAATTGGTTGAAAAGAGGACCACCTGGGGGACACACAGTGGCAGCCTGAGCCAGAGAACAGCTTCGGAACAGCTCGAGGGAATACAATCTCAGGGATCTTGTGCAGAACCTTCTACTGTTTGTACGTGATGGCTATCTGGACATTGTCATAAAGCAAGGCCATGACTGCAGAACATTCGTGAGAACAAAAAGGTGCGTTGGCACATGCTTCATCATATCGCATACCCTCATGCTCTGCCAAGTCATTTCCATCTGTTCCGTCAAATAACAAGATGGACAAAGGTGGCCTTATACATGCTTGATGAGACCCACTCACTGCACTCATAGATCTCCCAACCCGCTAAGAAGACACCGATGGTCTCTACTTGTCACTATTCTTCAATAGGGTTTCAGATGCAGCCTGAGGTATGTCTGGGCTAGGAAGTTGTGTTTGATGAAAAGTGCAACCAAGATGTCTGAACATAATGTAGAAGGATCTAAAGATGATCCAAAGATGATCTAGAATGGAAATCAGAATAATGGATGAAGAAACAGACTGGGAGATCACATGATGAAATCCAATAGGGCTGCCAGACACAATATCCCATGGCAATACATGCCCAACTGACTTGCTCACACAGACCCACCATAAAAATTTAGTAGGGTTAATAACTGCCTGAAAATTTTATTCATACCCATTTACAACCACAATGAGGTCTAGCAGTGACCACATGTCACACCATGTGCTGACCACCCACATCATGCAACATGTCATTCTGGATGTCAATATGGATACCACAGCAACCACACATCACACCATGTGCCGACCATTCATGGCATGCTATACACCAATCCAGATGTCAACACAGAAACCACAGAAGAAGCTTGGAGATCGGCTACAACATGCAGACATCCATATCACACAACACTGCCTTGGGCATCAATACAGGTAAGAAGAGAAGCTCAGAGACCAGCTGAAACGGCCCTTAAAGACTCACACTTAAGTAAAGCTTTGTTAGGTCACTTGCTGCTAGAGAAGACAAGACAAGACAAGAGTAGAGTTGCCTTTTAAGGGGAGAACTCCAAGAGAACAAGACTGGAGAGTTTTGGTCTACTTGGGATAGTATTTATACTATTACTACATGTGCACAGACCAAGCTATGCTATAGCTATATATAGTAAGTATTCTTGATACTGGGTAACATGAGGAAGGGGCATATGTGATCATATATGCATTGTATGCATATATGTGGCAGCATGAGGCTGCAGTGTGCATCTAATGTGAAAGAGAAGCATAGATGCGGGAAATGAAATAGGCATATTGTGAAATGGAAACAATAGATCAGAAATGAAAAGAATGCATGTGAGTGTGTAAAGGGAATAGATAGGGGTTGAAAGAGAAAGAAATTTGATTAAGTCCATATGCTTATCATAGTGATCATAACACTTTCTCCATTCTATGATCAAGCATCCTGATTGATCAAATGTCTTCCAAGTCTGGGAGGTCCTCATCATATGTAGAGGAAGGATTGCTCATCTGAGAGATCAGGGTTCCAGGCATGTTGCTGTTATTTCCCCACAGGACAGGAGTGGGTGGAGGAGAAGGAGGAGTGAGGTTGGCTGGAGGTTGCGCATTGGGGTGATGGGTCAGGAAATCAGCAGGATCCCTTCACCAGAGTGCATGATTGTAAGCGATCATTGGACTGGGGTCCAATTGGTCGGTGCCAACTATCCATTGTTCATCATTCATTGTGAGTGGAAGGCTGATTTCTGGTTCTTCAAATACTCCACAATCCTCGATATCTGCATTGTAGTTCTCATCCTCTTGTCCCCAAGCATCATCATTGGCATGGGTAGAATCCTAGAGGTCAATCTCCTCTTGTTGTATAGCGCATTGTTGAGGAGCAGTGGAAAGTGTTACGACTTGTTCTTTTCTTTTACTACACTTTTCTTGTACTCGTATCGAACTCGCTTGTTCGATCCTCTATGCGGACAATATTTTCCTTATCGCTGACTCACCTATGCTTACCCTTCTTATCTCACTTGCTTCGTCAGCGAATACTTCCTCCATCTTCTTCTCTGTTCTATCACCTTCTATGCCTACCCTAGTTATGCCTGCCCTAAACCTTGTACCCGGGTATATAAACCTGCTATACCAGACTCTTGTACTCTAGCTTAGATCTCCTCAATTCATACCTTGAATCTACTCCTTTGTCCCCAAAGCTCCTTCTGGCATTTCGACCAGTCGCCTTGAACCTTTGAACCTTGAACTCCCTGTGTTCCTCTGAGGAACGTCTTCCTTGGACTTCGTGCTACCATTAAGTGCATGCTTTCTCTTTGAACCTTTGAACCTTAGTCTTTCGAGGCTACGCTCATCCCCACCTGGGCCAAGCGTAACAGAAAGCCCATAGAGGTTCTTGTCTTTGTCTGATGAGGTGGAGAGAGATGAGGGGGTAGGAGTGACTGGATGATGTGGTGGCTGCCAGTAATCTTTGTCAAATGCAGTGATGTGGCAATGGAGTAGACCAGATAGGAGGGTGATGTATCACATGCGATGTGAAGTGAAAACATAAAGAAGCCAGAGATAAAAAAGATGCAGGATAGTTGAATCATAATTGGCATAGAGAAGTATGATAATAAAGTTGTAACCAGAGTAGAAAGAAAGAAAGAGAAAAAAGATGATATAAAATTCGAGAATGTAGAAGGTGGTGATGCAGATGAAGTTAAAAGGATATGTACATTGTGGGTTGGGAGATGGTGAGCGTGAGCGACAAATACTGGCCTTATATATGTATGTGTGGTTTCCCATCCTAAAGATCAACTTCCAGGCGATCAAAGGGGAGATGGCAAAGATTCAGTGTGATGTAGTTCTCACAACTCCTGAATAAAGAAAAAAACATTTTGGGGTCCATAGATAAGGTCCTAGGGGAAGAAGGGTGTGCCTTGTGAAAGTGGGCAATCATGTCCTTGGCATGTGTGAGATTAGATCATGATTCCCACATCTGATCTGTTTCATCATAGCCCTTTCAATGGACCAAATATTCCAAGTGGTGACCTTTGTAGTACAAGTCAACAATAAAATCTACTTTATATTCATCATCACAATCCTCAGTTACCAGAACTGGACCAGGTTTGAATGTGGATTGACTGGGCAATCTGTCTTTATATGGTTTAAGGTGAGAGATATCAATAACAGGGTGGATTCTCATGGAAGAGGGCAGTCAGAGTTCTATGGCATTGGGGCCCATCAATCTCATGATTTCACAAGGTCCGAGCCAATGCTCAGTTAATTTATGAGAGGTGCATGTCAAATGCAAATTCATGGTGGATAGCCATATTCTACAGTGACTCCAAAAACCCTTTCCATACTATCCTGGATGGTGGTGTGCAAAGTGCACCACCAAGCACCATGGGAATTCTGCTTAGCTTTGGTGAGGTCATAAATAGTACATACTCTTGGCTACAGAATTGCCCCCTAGGTCATGTGATTTGGTTCACACACCATGGAGATATGGTTATTTTAAAAGAAAAATACCATGGAAAGAGTTTTTTCACTTTTCCATTGACAAGTAGGATCTCAGTGAAATCATAATTGTTTGGCATTGTTTGTGCATACAAACAAAGATATATATATAAATAACATGTCTGAGCTTGACAAGATTCACACACCTCTTGATTCCCAATCCCTACCATGGTCAGATCCCTCTCTCTTATTCAACAACACATAATCCTTCCCATGCTTGATGCTGGTTAGTCTGGTGAATCCATTGCCAGGGAAACTGGTGTCAGCCAATCTGCTATATCCAAACTTCATTCCAAGAAGCATTCTACCCTTCCCAAAGCCATTGGAGATCATTCTTCCAAGCTTTCCCCTATAAACATCTGCCATGCTCAATATCTTATTACCTCTGGCAGGGCTGAAAATGTGGTGCAAGTGACCAAAGCACTCACCAATATCATCAACCACCCCCTCTCTGCCAACACAGTTTGTTTTTATTTGAAGAGATCTGGTATGAAAGCTGTGGTCAAGTTCAAACATCCTATTTTTTCTGCTAGATATCACAAGACTCACTTGAACTTTGCTTAACTCCTTGAACCGCTACTAGCACTTGACTAGTAGTGATACCTTTGCTCAAAGGACTTCATACCACTGTAAAGGGTATGCTTACTCTGAACCCTTGCTCACTTGTATCTTCAAGGTCTACATTTGTCCCTACCCAGGCCAAACGTAACACCTCTTCAATCAACTTCAGAACCTTCACCAATTTCTGCTCTGCCTTTAAAAAGACATTCAAGCTCAACCTTCTCCTGGGATTTTTGAAAAGGAAAACTTGTTCAATGCAAGTTTCTCCTCCCTCTCTTACATGCGCTCCTGTACTCGTTGTTACGTTTGGCCTGGGTAGGGACAAACATAGACCTTGGAGATGCAAGCGAATGAGGGGATACGAGTGAGCATGCCTTTTATGGCGGCACGAAGTCCTTTGAGCAAAGGTATCGCTACTAGTCAAGTGCTAGCAGTGGTTCAAGGGTTCAAGGAGCTAGTCAAATGCTAGCGGTGAGACTTAGACTTGAAGAGAGGTCTCGATGGAATAGATTCCATGAAGTACAAGGGTGATCAAGGTAGATCTAAGCTAAGGTACAACTGAGCTAAGAGTCGGTCTTATATACATGAAAGAGTATCTAGGGCCAGTTAACACAAGGGCAGGTATAGAACAAGAGAGAACACAATGGAAGGAAGTTGCTGATGAAGCAAGTGATAAGAGATAAGAGTTACGTGGAGGGAATGAGTCAGCGACAAGGAAAAGAAAAGAAAGTCCTAGGGCATGGTTCGAACACATGAGTAAGCATAGTAGTACAAGCAATGAGTAAAGTGAAAAGAAAAGATAGAGTTGTAACAATATCCCCAACTAAGCATTGAGACACCATTAAAGACATCTACCAGAGACCAGAGTAGGAGGGGCCAGGGGAACCAGTGATATTGGTGTAGCCCTCCTCGTTGATAGGGTCGTCGAGGAGGGGAGAAGGGGAGCAGCGGCAAGGAGGGGGAACAGGAACCAGGCGAGTACCAGAGGAACAAGAGGTGGAAGAGTGGCATGAGGAGTAAGAGGAGTAAGAGGGTCAACGAGTACACCAACCACCATGAGTGGCAGGGTGGAAGGAGTTCCAAGTAGCAGCAGCCGGATGAGAGAGAGGGTTCGAGGTGCTAGAACAGATAGGACCCACAGAGATGCAGTCCAAGAGAGCTGGACGACGAGTATAAAAGGGGCATTCTCCTTGAGTGTGTCCTGGAGCCCACTGGAGACAGCCGATGACAGGGCATTGGTATACAGGGCAGTTACACTGTACATGGCCAAGGCAGTGGCATTGGAAACAGGCGTCAGAATAGCGTGGGTCTGAGGGAAGGAGAGGGCGACGGGTGAAGGCTCCTTGGAAAGGGGTGGTCCAGTTAACAAAGGCGCATTCTGCTCGGTCCAGAGCAGAGATCTCATCAGATGCAAGGGGGGATGAGGAGGCCGAGGGTGTAGCTGCTGGTTCGGGAGGGGTAGCATAATCAGATGTTGAGGAGGAGCATTGAGACTTGAGAGGGATAGTCCATGCAGAGGCGATCTGGGCGGCAGTGAGCTCACAACAGTAACGGTCAACATCCTGCACGAATTCTCCAAACTCCATTTGGTACATGGCTTGGTATAAGTTCCTGAGGATGCCTGCTTGGGCAGAAGCGACCCATCGTCTATCCATGGGGTCAGTAGGGAATGTGGTAAACTCGTTGGTCACGAGGGAGAGTCATTGGGTCTGAAGAAAGGCCCTGTATAGGATGAGGTACATGGAGTCAATGTCCATGTGAGTGTCAAGGGGGGCAGCAAGCCTAGAGTCTAAGAGGTAATGGCCCAGTGTGTGGATATACTGGGGGGAAGGGCTGCCAGGATGTATGTTATTGGCAAAGAGAGGGAGATCGACCATGAGGACAGGGGTGGGCACAACGACTGGGGAAGATACCGCAGAAATGGAAGGTGCAACAATGGGGTGAGAAGGGACAGGAGTGGGCATGATAATCGGTTCTGGGATGGTAGTGGTTCCAGGGAAGTGAGTGGAAGGGTTCCAGGTGACAGTGGGTTCCCAACCAGGTTCTGCAATGGTAGAAGAGGGGGAACTAGGAGGGGAAGGTGAAGGGTTCATAGAAGAAGTAATGGTAAGAGAGGTTTCAGAAGAAAGTGAAGATTGTTCAAAAGACATGAAGTGCAAGGAAATGATGGGACTACGAGGAAGGGAAAGCGGAGGGGTGGAGTTTCTTATACTCCTTCAGAGTGGACTTGGCATTTTTCAGATTCTGTTCTGGGATCCAGGAGTCTTCTTTGGCAGAGTATCCTTTCCATCGGATCAAGAACATTTGGTGAGAAGGGGGTCCGTGGTGGTGTAGAATCTTCTCAATTTCGTATTCCTCTTCTCCCTGGATAAGTTCCAGTGGCAGAGAAGGGAAGTTCGGGCCGTGTATGCTGTTTTCACGATAGGGCAATAACAGAGAAGCATGGAATACTGGGTGAATCTTCCAAGTCTTTGGGAGGCGGAGTTGGTAGGTGAGTGGAGATAGGACTTTGACGATGGTGAAGGGTCCTTCTCTCTTGGGGTTGAATTTGGGGGTAGCGGAGTGGCGTTTCAAGTTCCTGGCTTCTAGCCACACCTTATCTCCTTTAGTGAAGGGAACAAAGCCACAGTTTCCTCGTGCTTTCATTACCTGGCGAGCAACTTCATGGGCTGCCAGGGCTTCGTCTTGAGCAGCAGTGAGGGCTTTGACATGGGTTTCTACAGCTGGGAGAGGGGAGTCCAGGAGAAGGGAAGGTAGGGCACAGGGTTTATAGCCCATCATGAGGAAGAATGGAGATTTGCCAGTGACAGAGTGGGGACAGTGATTGTGTGCAAATTCGGCATGTACAATGTGATCGGTCCAGGACGTCAGGTTGTTTCCACAGTAGATTCAGAGATAAGTCTCCACTTCTTGGTTTACTCTTTCAGTCTCTCCATCAGTCTATGGGTGATAAGCAGTGGAGAGAGCAAGGTCATAATTAAAAAGTTTTCCTAGTTCCTTTGCGAAGGCCAAGGTGAATTGGGGTCTGTGATCGGAGATAATCTTGTCATAGAGGCCGAAGCGGCGATAGACCTTGTGGAAGAATAAGGTGGCAATTCCCTGAGCAGTGACGGATTTCTTGGTGGGGCAAAGGATCACTCCTTTGGTCAATTTGTGATCGATGATTACCAAGAGTGAGTCGAAGCCGTTTGACAAGGGGAGGTCCATGATAAGGTTGCAGGAAATCTGTTGGAAGAGACAGGAGGTGGATGAGGGGATAGGCAACGAGGAAGGAACTGTGAGATGAGTGTTCGTCTTGGCCTGTTGACACAAGGAGCAGCCTTCTACATACTTCCTGACAAATTGGGCAAGTCCTGGCCACCAGAAATCGGTGGAGATGAGTTGCCTGGTCTTAAGATAGCCAGGGTGGCCTGCAGACTCATGATCGTGGCATCTGGAAACAATAGAGCGGCAGAGAGAATCATCCAGTGGTACGTAAGTGCGTCCTTGATATGTGAGAACCCTTCTGCGAAGGCCCAGTCAGAGAGGCAAGAGTGGAAGACTGGGGGAATGGTTCCATCTAGGGCTTGCAACGCATTCAGAACGAGGGGATCATCCTTGGAGGATGAGACCTTCCGATGCAAAGCAGAGTCTATGACGCAAACAAAGAGAGAGTCGGGGAGGAGGACTGTTCTGGTGTTGTCAGGTTCTTCTGGGTTTAGGTCAGGGCAGCAAGAGAGGGTGTTGGGACCAGCCAAGAGTTTTCCAGGGAAATGAACCATCTTGAGGTCAAAGTCAGCAAGATCTAGGAGCCATCTCACTTGGCAGCAATTGAGGTTTTGGGCTTGTCGGAAATAGATAAGGTTCTTGTGGTCAGTGAACACCTGAACTGGGAAGGGGGATCCGTGGAGATAGTGTCTCCATGTTTTCAAGGTGTGGATGATGGCAAGGAGTTCCCTGTCATAGATGTCATAGTTTCGTTTGGCTGGGGAGAACAAGGTGGAGAGATAGGAGCAGGGGTGCCAATCACCATTTGAGTCAGTTTAAAGGAGGATGGCGCTGGAGGCGTATTTCGAGGTGTCGGTGGCAATGGCAAACAGAGCAGATGGATCGGGGAGATGAAGGATGGGCTTTGACAGGAATAGGTCCTTCAGGGAATCGAAGGATTTCTGACAAGTGGGGGTCCATTGCCATCCAGTGTTCTTTTTGGTCATGTCGATGAGGGGACGAGTGACAGTGGAGTAGTCAGGAATGAATCGGCAGTAAAAGTTAGCAAATCCTAGGAATGAATGAACTTCTTTGACCTTGGTAGGAGTAGGCCATTTAGCAATGCCTTTGAGTTTTACTGGATCCATGGCAAGTTGGCCAGGTTTTACAACCATTCCTAGGTATTCTACTTCCTTCATGGCAAAGGTGCACTTCTCCAATTTGAGGTGGAGATCAAGTTCCTTCATTCTTTGGAGAACACATTTGGTTTGCTCGGTATGGGTTTCCTCGTCAGGGGAGAAGATGAGGAGGTCGTCCATGTAGATGACTAACCATCCTTCCACAATCATATCCCTAAAAGAGTCGTTCATGAAACGTTGGAATGTGGCAGAGGAGTTGTTCAATCCAAAGATAAGCAACAGTTCAAGGGGTCAAGGGTTCAAGGGATAAGGAGTTAGTCTAGTGCTAGCGGTGAGACTTAGACTTGACAAGGGGGCTTCGAAGGAATAGATTCCACGAAGTACGAGGTTATACAAGGGAGATCAAGGGAGATCTAAGCTAAGGTACAACTGAGCTAGGAGTCAGTCTTATATACATGGAGAGAAGTTCAGGGCCGGTTAATATAAGGGCAAGCATAGAACAAGAGAGAACACAATGGAAGGAAGTTGCTGATGAAGCAAGTGATAAAAGATAAGAGTTATGTGGAGGGAATGAGTCAGTGACAAGGAAAAGAAAAGAAAGTCCTAGGGCACAGTTCGAACACACAAGTAAGCATAGTAGTACAAGTAACGAGTAAAGTGAAAAGAAAATATAGAGTTGTAACAAACCCCTTCCTGAAACCCACAGAACCCTCTCCTTGTCCCCTTTGTTCTTCCCATCATCTAAACATTCATGTGGTATATGACTCCAGGCTCTATGACTATCTCAAAGTAGAAACTGAGTCCCAGTTCTGTGCCTGAGCCAAAGAAGCCTACACCATGAATTGAATCATCTGCTTTGGATCCTGCTTTGCCCTCCTTGGATCTCCAGTCATTGCCAAGCTGACCACCAATGCTACCTAGCTTGCCATGGCTGCTGAAAAGGCCAAACCTAAAATTACCCTTTCCACCAAGTACAATGAGTTTGCCTCCATCTTTGATCAAGAATCTGTGGAACACCTTCCTCCATCCTGATCCTATGACCATAAGATCAATCTTAACAAATCTTTCACCCCAAAAGTCGGAAAGATCTATCCCCTCTCCCCTGAAGAACAAAAAGCCACTGAAGCCTTCCTTTGACGAGAATCTCAAGTCTGAAAAGATCTGCCCTTCCAACTCCCCTCAGGCTGCTCCATTCTTCTTTGTTAACAAGAAGGACGGAAAGCTACGCCCTTGCCAGGATTACTGGTACCTCAATGAGCACACCATCTGTGACACATATCCCCTCCCTCTCATCTCCAACCTCATCGACAAACTCAAAGGAGCAAAACTCTTTATCAAGTTCAACATTCGATGGGGCTACAACAACATTCGTATCAAGGACGGTCACCAAAGGAAAGCTGCTTTTATCACCCACAAAGGGCTCTTCAAACCAATGGTCATGTTCTTTGGATTGGACAACTCCCCTGCCACATTCCAATGGTTCATGAATGACTTGTTCCAAGACATGATCACCAAAGGATGGCTAGTCATCTACATGGACGACCTCCTTGTTTTCTCTCCTAATGAAGCCACCCACATGGAATGAACCAAATGTGTTCTCCAGAGGATGAAGGAACTTGATCTCCACCTTAAACTAGAAAAGTGTATCTTTGCAGCCACTGAGGTAGAATATCTTGAAATGGTTGTAAAACCCAGACAACTTGCTATGGACCCTGTAAAGCTTGAAGATATTGCCAAATGGCCTACCCCAACCAAGGTCAAGGAAGTCCATTCCTTCCTAGGATTCACAAACTTTTACCGCCACTTCATCCCTGATTATTCTACTGTGGCCTGTCCACTCATCGACTTGACCAAGAAGAACTCTGGATGGCAATGAACCCCCACCTGCCAGAAATCCATTGACTCCCTGAAAGACCTGTTCCTGTCCAAACCCTTCCTCCACCTCCCTAATCCTAGAACGGAACTTGAAAAATGCCAAGTCCGCTCTACAAGAATACAACAACCTCCACCCTTCTGTTTTTTTTTTCCTCGTAGCTCTCTTATAACCATGTCCTCTGAACAAACAACGATTTCCTCTGCATCTTCCATTACTATGTCTTCCACTATAAGCCCTTCTTCATCACCCCCTAACTCTCCCTCTTCCACTGTTGCTGAACCTGGCTGGGGACCCACTGTCACTTGGAATCCGTCTACTCACTTCCTGTTACGCTTGGCCCGGATAGGGTCGAACGTAGCCTCGAAAGACTAAGGTTCAGAGATTCAAAGAGATAGCGTGCACTTAATGGTAGCACGAAGTCCAAGGAAGACGTTCCGTAGAGGAACTCAAGAGGTTCAAGGGTTCAGAGGTTCAGAGCGACTGGTCAAGTGCCAGAAGGAGCTTGAGACGAAAGAGTAGATTCAAGGTATTGATCGAGGAGATCTAAGCTAAAGTACAAGGATAGGTATAGCGGGTTTATATACCCGGTTACAAGACTGAGGGCAGGCATAATCAG
>JBBPTD010000683.1:0-18893 GCA_038093895.1 Boletus aff. mottiae
ACCTTCCAAACAATGATGAACGACATATTCTCAGACATGGAAAATGTCTGTGTCGTCTACATCGATGATCTTATGATCTTCACTAAAACAGATAACCAAAAAGAACACGACAAGATAGTACTTAAGGTACTACGTCGATTAGAAGAAAATGATCTATTCGTGAAACCGGAAAAGTGTTCTTTTCGAGTTACAGAAGTAGAATTCCTCGGAATGACCATTACCCCCAATGGCGTCCGCATGGATGAAGATAAAGTCAAAGCAATCATTGATTGGCCTACACCAACAACTGTGAAACAGGTTCGCAGTTTCTTGGGTCTAGCCAACTTCTATAGAAGATTCATAGAAAACTACGCGCAAGTCGCTCGTCCTCTTCATGACCTAACAAAAAAGGACGCTCCATTCGAATGGACTACTAAACAACACGTCGCGTTTGAAATGCTTAAAAGGAAATTCACCACGGCCCCTATTCTAGCATTTCCCGACAATGATAAAACATTCCGCTTAGAATGTGATGCCTCAGACTTCGCCACAGGAGCCGTACTTTCTATAGAAATAAATGACAAATGGCACCCAGTTGCATATTCTTCTCATGCCATGACCCCGGAAGAACGCAATTATCCAATCGCTGATAAAGAAATGCTTAGTGTCATCAGAGCACTAGAACTCTGGAGACATTACTTGGAAGGCGCACGATTCGAATTCGAAATCTGGAATGATCATGAAAATCTTCAATGGTTTATGGTCCGACAAAATCTCAATCGAAGACAAGCCCGATGGGCTCAATATTTATCACGTTTTCACTTTAAGTGGGTACACAAACCAGGAACGTCCATGGGAAAAGCAGATGCCCTTTCCCGGCGAGAAGATCATGCAGAAGATCGAGAAAACGATAATAAAGGAGTATTAGTCATACCTGATCATCAGGTCGCCAACGGTTCGTCAATGGTTCGTCAACAGTTCGTCAACAGTTCGTCAACTGTTCGTCATGTTATTCACCTAGAGACTGATGCTGAAAACATCAAAAAACGCATTAAAAACGCTACTAAAAGACTATCTGAAGAGTATAAAGCAAAATTATGTCAAGAACACCAAGTTTGTATGAAGCAAGAAGATTTGCTAGCAGACAGAAATAACAAGATCTTTGTTCCAGATGACAGAGATCTCCGTATGGAAATTCTTCGACTTCACCATGACACTCCACTCGCTGGACATCCTGGAACAGAGAAAACATTAGAATTGATCCAACGAAGTTATACTTGGCCAGGCTTGAATACATTGGTCAAGGACTATGTCTCGCGCTGTGATCGATGTGCCAGGTTCAAAGGACAAAACATTGCGCCAGCAGGAAAATTGCAACCTTTACCGATACCCGATGGTCCTTGGCAAGACCTATCGGTAGACTTCACTACAGATCTTCCGCTTTGCAGTGGATTCGACTCAATTCTAGTGGTTGTTGATCGATTCTCTAAAGAAGTGGAATTCATCCCTTGCAACAAAGCCATCTCGGCCTTGGAAACCGCTAAGCTATATATGGCCTATGTCTGGAAACATCACGGTGTACCCCGAACAATCATCTCTGATCGCGGACCCCAGTTTGCTTCACAAGTCATGCAGGACTTGTGTAAACGACTGGGAATACAACCCAAGTTGTCTACCGCATTTCATCCACAAACTGATGGCCAAACCGAACGCATGAATAGAGACCTCCAACAGTACCTTCGCCTGTTTACTTCGGAGAAACAAAGCGAATGGGTCAATTGGCTACCGCTTGCGCAATTCTCGTATAACTCCAAATGCCAAGCATCTACTAAGAAAACCCCTTTTTCGGTTACTCGTACCTATAACCCACACATTGGTTTTGAGCAACACCCTACTAAAGCACCCGCTGCTGAGCAGTTTATTACGGATATTGCCCAAACCATTGATCAAACAAAAGCTAACCTTGTTGCTGCGCAACAACGGATGAAAACTCAAAGTAACACAAAGAGATCGGTTGCGCCACAATATTCCATATCGGATAAAGTATGGCTCTCAACCGAACATTTGAAATTACCCCGCGCTTCAAAGAAGCTCTCCGAGAAATGGCTTGGCCCTTATGAAATCCTAGATCTCATCGGGACTAATGCTGTAAAACTACATCTACCATCCACAATGAGAATTCACCCGGTTGTGAATATCTCACGTGTCAAGCCTTACAAAGAACGTCTTGATGGTCAACCCACATTCCGTCCTGGACCAATGAAGGTCACGGAGGAACGTGATAGCGAGTTTGAAGTTGACTACATTGCCGACTCACGATGGAAAGGTCGTCGCTTGGAATTCCTTGTCCATTGGCAAGGATATACCGATGCTGATCGAACCTGGGAACCAGAATCGAATCTGGGTAATGCTAAAACAGCTATTGCCGAGTTCCACTCTGCACATCCAAGTGCACCTCGCCGCCTTCGCATGACCTCTTTTGAGTTCTTTAACTTATTTAAACACTGCGGCAAGCCTATTCCCGAAACACCATTGCATCGCCTCCCTTTCGATCGACTTGATGTCGATCTTACTTGATTATTTACCCCTGGGGTGTGTCAGGGTTAACAACGCACTTATCTCTTGAAGGTTGAGCTTTGCTCCCACAATGTTTTCATTTTCCACCACCCTTGCATTCCTCTATTGTGCCTTCACCTATGCTCATCCTGGTCGCCTTAAATGGGTGATCAATATGCCCGGACTTCTTTATCGCCGTCCCACTTGCTTTGATGAACCTGATGTCATCAGAGACTATTATGCCAATCTCCCTGGAGTTACCACTTATGTGGATGACTTCGTGGATTCCTTTGGGGATCCATTGCAAAATTGGTCTGACGCGCCGGGCGCTACTTGGGCCCCTGTTTATGATCCTCGCCCGGATTTGTGGAATATGGTTTATGACAATAACAGTGCTGTGTTCACTATGCACAACACGGCTTCTCTATGGGGATCCGACATCGATACGCTGCCGGACATGGAAACTCCCCCTGCATCTGACGCTTGGGGCGATGCGGATTATGCACAGGACTTTGCAAATGATTTTGATGAAACGGGCTGGCCCTTCGACGCTTGGTCTTGGGACATGGCGCGTCCCTTTACGTTCTCTTGGCCTCCTACTCTCTCCATGGATGATGGTCAGCTGCGCACTTTGCGAACTTGGCATGCTGCCATGCAGTGGCCGTCCGAGGACCTTTTGATCAATCAGGATGCTTGATCGTAGGAGGGGGGTAGTGTTACAAACGCCCCTATTTTTCCCCTATTTTTCCTTATTTTTCCTAGTGCTCATTCGCTCACAAAACACCAAGTACCACAATAGCCCCTATGTTCGCTCATTCACACAAAGTTCCCACGAAGCCCAACTTTCTCCCACGATATTGATCTTACAGTGACGCGCTCTAGAATAACATGAGACACGCCTCATGCGCGCCTCATGCCTCCTATCCAACACATGCCCGCACAGGTATGCTTATCCTCCAGTAAACACTCACCTCATGTCGCCTCATGTTCCCTGGTCTCAGAACTAGTAATACAAGTATAGTAACTGTAGATAAGCACTGCACGGTCTGTGCGCATGTACTAGTAGTATAAATACTATAACCAAGTAGTACAAGACTCTCCAGTCTTGTTCTCTTGGAGATTTCCCAGAACATCCTCACTAGTACTCTTGACTAACAAACACTAGACTCTTAAGTGAGTTCTGGTCGTTTCATTAGAACAAGACTATACTAACCGCCGCGGTTTAGCTAGCCGCTCCGGGACCCCCATCACCACTTTATCACCACCTCATCAAGATCGATAGAACCAAGTAGGTTATTGATAGGCCGCTCACGCTACTCCATTGACACCGCACTCCGGCAGTGCCTTACTACCGCATCTCCGACATCTACGCGTACGCAGTAGCAGGAAGGACAGGCCTTCCCCCGCCGGCATCTCCGCCCTCGTTTCCGGACAACTTCGGGTTGATCCCGGACATTGCAGTAAGGTCGGACTCTTACGACCCGAACGAGTACAACCCCTCGGACTACGAGGCACAGCTAGGAAGGGCAGAGGAACACCTACAGGTACCGATCAACTAGTCACTAGTTGAGTACGGATTAGGACTGACGAGTCCATATATAGGAACGGGACGAGTTACCCGACTACGACAGCAGCCTAGACCAAGGCTATAGGACGTTGGTCAACAGGACCACACTAGCACCAGAGGACGCCCCCAGTACTTGCTATTGGGCCTCTACTATCAACACCGCCGACTTACCGGGTCAGTTAGCACGGAGTAACGCAGAAAACACCGAACACCGTCTAACCCCAACACTAGCAGATCGGGAGATCGTCTATCCGCCACTCGGATCTCCAACCTACAACCCTAGTACCCCCTTACGGGCACCATCTGAGTTACCGGAACCCATAGATTGGGAACCAATCCGCACCGCCCTCACCCACCAATCTGCCCGTCATTTCGAACGTCACAGAGATCACTCTGACCGTTCGCATAGAGAGAGTGAAACAGAGGGAATCCACAGAGCTATATGCAAAGGAATACAGCTTGGTATTGAGCAGTCCTGAGATCTTAACCGGATTGAGATCATTCGACGACAGGTACAACAGGCTGCAGATCGTATCAGGGAACGGATATGGATTAGAGAGAGATCTCCTACCCCTATTCCTGATTACCCTCGCCTACCTCGCTGGTACTGCATTCCTGACAGTACTACTGGTTATCGCCCTAGTACACTCCAACCCCTTACAGCTCTTAGGACACCTCTTCGTTACCGTCCATATTAGCAGGACATATTCTATTGTTACAATAAACGAGATCCCTGAAAACATCATACCACATACTGCGAACCCTGAACCTAGAAATCAGGAACAAGTAAGACATCTTGAAAGAGTAAACCAAGGAAGGCATTTCGCACGAAGAAGAAGAACCCTTCATCTTCAGTTCATTAATCAGCAACGTATTCGTGCCGCTCAGGAAGCTGCACTAGCTGAACAAGAAGCCGCTGCTGAAGCAGGAGAACCATTACCTCCAGTACCAAGGTACATTCCCTTCAGAATCCCCTCACTTGCAGACGCTCGTGCTGATCTAGTAGAGGAGTTCCAAGCAGGAGAATCTGTCCTTGCAGATCAATCAGACTCCGCCCCTGAATCAGAAGAAAACTTTAACTATCCCGCTTAAACCAACATGTCTTTAATCACCGATCTATTTGCCGAGTTACATACCACTCTCGCTTCTACCAGTATGTCTTCTACTCAAGATAGATGGGACGCAATCGTCACCATGCTCTCTGCAATTCTCACTGCCTGTGATAATCTAGGCACTGACACTAATCGACTAAAAACAAAAGTTTCTTCTCTTGAGCAAGAAAACAATGATCTTAGAGATCAAATAACCGATCTAGAAGCCACCAACACAAGGGCCAATACCGGATCTACCAGCGCAGGAAGAGGTTTTACCCAAAAGGTAGAAATCTTCGCCGACCCCGGTGACTATGATGGAAGCCGCGCCAAATTCGATGAATGGTGGGCTAAGATACAAGCATGGCTACGCTTGAACGCCACAGCTATCCCACCTGGCTCTTACACTGCCGTCCAAGCAGTCCTATCCTGACTCAAAGGGCCTACCACAGGAAAGTTTGCTGAAACTCGACTAGCTAGGGGACCTATTTATCTATGGCGCAACCTTGAAGAAGAACTACCTAAGTTCTTCAGACACGCGAACCAGAAAGACTGGGCTCTTATGGAGCTCAACAAATTCCATCAGGGAGATCTTAAAACAGGACCTTTCATTACCAAGTTCGAATCTCTTTACAACATGGCAGGAGTAGATGGAGCACACGCTTGTGCAATACTCGAAAGGGCCATGAGACCTTCTATTCTGGTACAAATTACCAAAGAAAAGAAAAGGCAATCAGACATTGGCTCATATGTCGAAATAGTATCCGAGATCGGATCACTCCAAGAATCTATTGGACTCATTCTTGAAAAGAAATCATGATATGGTGATCCAATGAGCATTGGTTTCCTAGACAAAGAAGACGATGATCATCTAGACCTTAACTTCACCAGATCTCGCAAACCGAAACGACGATTTGTTAGAGAATCCTCGGAATCAACTGGATCCTCTTGTTTCAATTGTGGAGGATCAGGACACTTCGCCAAAGACTGTAAGAAACCAAACTCCCACTGTGGGCATTGTAATTGGTCTAGAGGACAACATAAACCCACATGCAGTAAAGGAAGGGCTATCTGTGCTACTATGGAAGAACCAGCTGAATCCTGGGATCAGATCCAAGAATCTTTACCCCGAGCTTGTCAAGGAATGACTTTTGATGAAGTTCGTTCGCTTTTCCAATCTATGCCATCTGACTCAAAGGGAAAAGGCAAAGCAGTTTGAATGAACTGGGCAAACAAACTGCTTTTCGACTAGCAAGTTCCGAAATTTCCTCATTTATTCCTCAAAGTTTAGAGGGGTCTTCGATTGATTCGGAGCTTGGCCGGAACTTCATACCGGTGCTTCATTCCTCTACTAACGAACTAGCCAACCCAGATCAAACAAACTTACCAGAAGTCATTGAAGTAAACTCATTACACACAAACCCATCTACCAGTAAACAGAAGTGCATTGACATTCAACAAATGTATACCTTCTTATCTGAAGAAGATATAGAAGAAATGCTTCCTGAGATTGCTAAGGTTCAAGCTAACAAAGCTAAAGAATTGATTCTACCGATTTCTATTAATCTGAGTACCAAACACTCGATTAACCTTCAAGCTTTGCTAGACTCCGGTGCTAACACGTCATTTATTGACAAAGATTGGGCCACGAAAAACCACATTCCCCTTAAACTTCTAGATTGCCCGATCCCAGTATTTAATGTCGACGGAACACGAAATTCCGCCGGAAGTTTAACCCATTATGCCGAGTTAATGATCAACTATCTTGGACACCAAGAGAAAACAATTGCCGAAGTAACCGACTTAGGCAAACATGAAATGATTCTTGGGTACACATGGCTTACACATCATAATCCAGAAATCAATTGGGAAACAGGTACCGTCCGGATGACGCGTTGCCCCAAATCTTGTCAGAAACAAACTAGAAGTTCTTTTTTAAGAACACTCGAGAAACAAGAGCGCAATATGCTTATACAGATTAATGCTGCAAAAGCAGATCTCAAACCTAAGGAAGATCCAAAACCCGCGGATCTTGTTCCAAAGGAATATCATAAATATCTTCACATCTTTGCTAAGAAAGAATCTGAGCGAATGCCACTTAGAAAACATTGGGATCATACTATTGATTTGAAAGAATCCTTTATACCAAAGAAAGGACACTTAATACCCCTATCTCCCACAGAACAGCAAGAAATTAGTGACTTTATAGATGATCAACTTCGCAAAGGGTACATAAGACCCTCCAAGTCACCACAAACTTCTCCTGTCTTCTTTGTACCAAAGAAGGATGGAAAGAAACGTATGGTTCAAGATTACCGATATCTAAATGAACATACAATCAATAACAATTACCCATTGCCACTTATTTCCCAGCTTGTTGACAAGCTTAAAGGGGCCAAGTTATTTACAAAAATGGATCTTCGCTGGGGATACAATAATGTTCGCATCAAAGAAGGAGACGAATGGAAAGCTGCCTTCGTTTGCCATCGAGGAGCCTTTGAACCCCTAGTAATGTTCTTTGGCCTATGCAATTCTCCTGCAACCTTCCAAACCATGATGAACGACATCTTCTCAGACTTAGAAAATGTCTGTGTCGTTTACATCGATGATTTGATGATCTTTACCAAAACAGATAACCAAAAGGAACATGACAAAGTAGTACTTGAGGTACTACGTCGACTAGAAGAAAACGATCTATTTGTCAAACCAGAAAAATGTTCTTTTCGAGTTACAGAAGTAGAATTTCTTGGAATGACCATTACCCCTAATGGTATCCGCATGGATGAAGACAAAGTCAAAGCAGTCATTGATTGGCCTACACCAACAACTGTAAAACAAGTTCACAGCTTCTTAGGTCTAGCCAATTTTTATAGACGATTCATAGAAAACTATGCACAAGTCGCTCGTCCTCTTCATGACCTTACAAAGAAGGACACTCCATTTGAATGGACTACTAAACAACATGTCGCGTTTGAGACGCTTAAAGAGAAATTCACTACTGCCCCTATTCTGGCATTCCCCGATAATGATAAAACATTCCACTTAGAATGCAATGCCTCGGACTTTGCCACAGGAGCCGTACTCTCCATAGAAATGGATAACAAATGGCATCCAGTTGCATATTCCTCCCATGCTATGACACCAGAAGAATGCAACTATCTGATCACGGATAAAGAAATGCTTAGTGTCATCAGAGCTTTAGAACTCTGGCGCCATTATCTAGAAGGCGCACAATTCGAATTTGAAATATGGAATGATCACAAGAACCTTCAATGGTTTATGGTTCGACAGAATCTTAATCACCAACAAGCCCGATGGGCTCAATATTTATCGTGCTTTCGCTTTAAATGGTTACATAAACCAGGAACCTCCATGGGAAAAGCAGATGCTCTTTCTCGTCGAGAAGATCACGCTAAAGATCGAGAAAATGACAATAAAGAAGTATTGGTCATACCTAGCCATCAAATCGCGAATTGTTCCTCAATCGTTCACCTAGAAACCGATGCTGAAAGAATCAAAAAATGTATTAAAAACGCTACAAAAAACTTATCAGTAGAACATATGAAGAAACTATGTCAGGAAAATCAAGTCTGTATGGAGCAAAAAGATTTGCTAGCAGACTGAAATAACAAGATCTTTGTTCTGGATAGCGATGGTCTCCGAATGGAGATTCTTCGACTTCACCATGATACCCCACTTGCAGGACATCCTGGAGCAGAAAAGACATTGGAATTGATCCAACGAAGTTATACTTGGTCTGGCTTGAGCACGTTAGTCAAAGACTATGTCTCACGCTGTGACCGATGTGCTAGATTCAAGGGACAGAATGTTGCACCCACAGGAAAACTACAGCCCTTACCTATACCTGATGGTCCTTGGCAAGATCTATCAGTGGATTTCACCACAGATCTTCCTTCCTGCAATGGATTCGACTCAATCCTAGTGGTTGTTGATCAATTCTCTAAGGAAGTAGAATTCATCCCTTGCAACAAAGCCATCTCTGCTCTCGAAACCGCTAAATTATATATGACCTACATCTGGAAACATCATGGTCTACCACGAACGATCATCTCCGATCGTGGACCACAGTTCGCTTCACAAGTCATGCAGGACCTGTGTAAACGATTAGGCATACAACCCAAGTTGTCTACAGCATTTCACCCGCAAACTGATGGACAAACTGAACGAATGAACAGGGACCTCCAACAGTACCTTCACCTGTTTACCTCCGAAAAACAAAGCAAATGGGTTGGTTGGTTACCGCTTGCGCAATTCTCGTATAATTCAAAATGCCAAGCATCTACTAAGAAAACCCCTTTTTCTGTCACTCATACCTATCAGCCTCACATTGGTTTTGAGCAACACCCTACTAAAGCACCCGCTGCTGAGCAATTCATTAAGGACATTGCCCAAACACTTGAACAAACGAAAAATAACCTTGTCACTGTGCAAAAACGTATGAAAATCCAACAAGACACAAAAAGATCAGTTGCGCCACAATATTCCATATCGGATAAAGTATGGCTCTCAACTGAGCATTTGAAATTACCCCGCACTTCTAAGAAGCTCTCTGAGAAATGGCTTGGCCCTTATGAAATTCTAGATCTCATCGGGCCTAATGCCGTCAAGTTACATCTGCCGTCAACAATGAGAATTCACCCGGTTGTGAATGTCTCTCGTGTCAAGCCTTATAAGGAACGCCTTGATGGTCAACCCACATTCTGCCCTGGACCGATGAAGGTCACAGAAGAACGTGATAGTGAATTTGAGGTTGATTATATTGCTGACTCTCGATGGAAAAGTCATTGCCTGGAGTTCCTCATTCATTGGCAAGGATATTCCGATGCTGATCACACATGGGAACCTGAATCGAATCTGGCTAATGCTATGACAGCTATCGCCGAGTTTCATTCTGCGCATCCAAGTGCACCTCGCCGCCTTCAAATGACGTCTTTCGACTTCTTTGACTTATTTAAACATTGCGGAAAACCGATTCCTGAGGTACCAACACATCGCCTCCCTTTTGATCGACTTGATGTTGATCTCACATAATCATTTGTCCCTGGGGTGTGTCAGGGTTATCAACGCGCTTATCTCTTGAGGTCGAGCTTTGCTCCCATAATGTTTACATTCTCCACGACTCTTGCTTTCGTCTATTGTGCTTTCACTTATGCTCACCCTGGTCGCCTTAAGTGGGTAATCAATATGCCCAGTCTACTCTATCGTCGACCCACATGCTTTGATGAGCCCGAGGAAATTCGTGCTTACTATGCGACTCTCCCTGGAGTCGTCTTCTATGCAGATGATTTTGTGGATACTTTTGGTAATCCACTAGGCAATTGGCTTGGAACACCCGGCGCTACATGGGATCCTATTCCTGATCATCAGGATGATCTCTGGAATATGGTATATGAAAATAATAGTGACGTCTTTACTATGCATAACACCGCCTCCTTATGGGGATCCGCCGCTGAGACGCTTCCGGATCTGGATACACCTCCCACATCAGATGCTTGGGGAGATGCTGATTATGCACAGGATTTTTCTGCCGACTTTGATGAAACTGGCTGGCCCTTTGACACTTGATCCTGGGACAATCCGCGTCCCTTCACATTCTTCTGGCCACCGACTCTCTTGGCTGATGCGGAGCAACAGCGCACTTTGCGGACTTGGCATGCTGCCATGCAGTGGCCTTCCGAGGAGTCTTTGATCAATCAGGATGCTTGATCATAGGAGGGGGGTAGTGTTACAGACACCCCTATTTTTCTCCTATTTTTCCCTATTTTTCCTAGTGCTCATTCACTCACAAAACACTGAGTGCCACAATAGCCCCTATGTTCGCTCATTCACACAAAGTTCCCACGAAGCCCAACTTTCTCCCACGATATTGATCTTGCAGTAACGCATTCTAGACTAACATGAGACATGCCTCATGCATGCCTCATGCCCCCTATCCAACACATGTTCGCACAGGTATGCTTATCCTCCAGTAAACACTCACCTCATGTCGCCTCATGTTTCCCAGTCTCAGACCTAGTAATACAAGTATAGTATCTATAGATAAGCACTGCACGGTCTGTGCACATGTACTAGTAGTATAAATACTATAGCCAAGTAGTACAAGACTCCTTAGTCTTGTTCTCTTGGAGATTTCCCAGAACATCCTCACTAGTACTCTTGACTAACAAACACTAGACCCTTAGGTGGGTTCTGGTCGTTTCACTTTACACCAAAGGATTTGTTCCTCTTGTGGTAACTTGAGGATGTTGCAGTATGTCCATTCATGGTAATTCATGTTGGACTGTTCTATTTCCAGCAGAAAGGCACAGCTGCAGAGGTATGAAACCAATGTGTCTCCTCCTTCCCTGGTGATGCGCTCTATGTCTTCTTCCGATGGAGTTGGGGACAGAGGCATTCCTCCAGAGACAATGGGTGAATCTAAGGGTCCAGCCAGTGCTTCTCCAACGAGCCTGTGCCAGTCAGAGATGCGTTCGATGTCTCGAAGCTGCTTTAGCAGTTCATGGCACTCTCCATACACATTTCCAGGATGGATGGGGGCACGGCGCTCTCACTGTGGGCGTACTGGCCGAGTGGGTGGAGGCAGAGGTGGACAATGAGGGGGGGTAACCAGAGGTGCTGGCGGAGCCGGCGGTGGTGTTGGTACCCTAGGAGGTGCTGCTGGAGGTGGAGTAATTGGCCTTGGGGCCAGGCAATGATGGACAGTAGGAGGAGCGATTTCCACATCTGACTCCTGGTCCGATGGTTCAGAATCAGAATCCAAGGATCCGTCATCATGAGAGTGAGAATGTGGCAGGTGGTTAACGGGCTGGTGTGGCTGAGCCTTTGAACATCTTGGGAAAAGGTGCTCATCAAAAATGGCATGAGCCGATGTGTGTAGTGCATTGTTAGGGCGCATGAAAAGGTAGTTTGAATCACTACTGGCGGAAATACCCAGGTAGATCATCAATTGTGATTTAGGCTGCAATTTGCCTTTGCAAGTCTCGACTGGTAAGTGGATGTATGCACCACAGCCAAAAACCCGAAGATGCGAGAAGGTAGGCTTTTCGCCAGTGAGCATCTCAGATGGTGTTTTCCATTGAAGCCAATAAGATGGGATGCAATTATACACATGGAGTGCATGTAGTACCATGAACTCCCAGTAGAAATCAGGCAGGCAAGCCTGCAGTCACATGGGTTGTGCCTTGTCCATAATAGTTCGGATTAGGCATTCCGTGCGTCCGTTCTGCTGGTGAGCATAGGGGGCGGATTGTTGTATATGAATGCCATTATCACGCATATACTCAGTGAAAGCTTTGGAGGTGTATTCTCCCCCTGCATCAGAGCACCAGTGTTTTATTATGGTGTTGAACTGAGTATGCACATAGGCATGGAATTGCTTGGTCGCTTTGAGCGTTTGATCCTTAGTTTTAATTAGGACCAGCCAAGCCATGGAGGTATAGTCATCATAAAAGATGACCGCATACTTGTACTTGTGGTATGATTTGATTTCAAATGATTTGAGGTCAGAATGAATTAACTCAAAGGGAGCACTTGCGTGCTTTTCGCTATGAGGAAAAGTATGGTTTGGTTGTTTACCAAGCTCACAACCAGAGCATATAGGAACAGTGGATGGAATATTGACATCTGGAAAGTCCTTAATGTGCTTCTTTGCAGCACGGAGCACATTGTGCGAGGAGTGGCCTAAATGGCGGTGGAGGAGTTCATAGTCCACAGAGGTCATCGAAAATAAGTTGGCTTGAGGACGAACAGTGGGAGCACGCATCCAGTACATTGTGTCGCCATGGGAGTGGAAACTCAGTACCAGTTGCTTAGTGCATTTATCAAATATGTTGATATGACTGGGTGAGGTCTGGAGTGTCATGCAGGTGTTGGTTAACAAGGTACCCATAGATATGAGCTTTATGGTGCATGATGGCATGTAAATGACTGGCGATAACCACGCAAGTCTACCTTGGTAGCGAATGATCGCTGTTCCTTTTCCTTTTATTGATGCATGACCATTTGCCATCTGGGAGTAGGTTGGTAATAGGAGTGGTGTGTATTCAACCAGATCGTTTAGATCGTTGGTGTAATGTGATGATGCTCCTGAATTGAGGAGCCACATATTGTGGGGTAGGTGGTTGTCATGTTCTCTTTCCTTTCCTTTACTCTTAGTTGTTGTTTGCTTTTTACAGCGGTCACACATGAAGAAGGGAGGAGCAGTAGTAGCATTGTCACTATCTACTACAGGCGCGTACAAATTATATGCTATCTGAGGCGATAAAAACCACATGTCAGTGCCTGCTAGAGACAGACAAAGGAAGAGAGGGACTTGCCACTGTGTGCTGTCATTGAAGAACTGTGTGATATAGTTGTCCACCTCCATATCCCCGCCAAGGCTGACAGAGTCGTCATAGTCAAAAGTGACCATATCTTCATCTGAATTGGAGGGAATCTCAACGATGCAGGAGGGCTCTATATGCTCTATAAGAGAGGGCGTGGAGGGGCCAGCGTGGCTGGGAGGGATGGTTCTAGTGCCGAAGGCACCATCCTCATTGAAAGCGGAGTGTTGCTACACATGAACACGGCAGCGGTGTTTGACAATGGGCTCGAGGGTGCAGACAACCTGAGCGGTGGGGGTCTCCCCAATGTGACAAGTGAGGGAGATGGCCTCTGAGACCTGTGGGAAGGCAGGGGGCCCATAGTGGGTAGTGCTGGGAGTGTACACAAGAGCGTGGGGGTCCTGAGCGGGCTCAGTGAAGTTGATGGAGGCCAGGCTGAAGACCGTGGGCTCCTGAAGCATATTCACAAAAGCAAACGAGGCGGAGGATGACTCGGCGGTGGTGGCCGCATGATCCTTGCGCTTCTTCTCTCCTTCTTCAGAGTGCTTGCCTTGGTGACACTTCTTCCCCTTGTCCTTCTTCTCCTCATCCTTTTTATCAGAGGAGGTCTCCTGCTGCTTCTTGAAGGAGGGGTCGCCTTGCTGTCGCTTCACATTAGAAACCTTGTTGGCCTGGGTACAAGGCAGAGGCCAGCGGGTGAGGTAGTGCTGCCAGGCAGCAGTGAGTATGGTCTCCAACTCCACCATTGTCAAGACCTTGGTCTTGGTGGGGTCGGCATCGATGGCAGCATTGAGCTGCTGATGGAGGGTCTCCACATACTTGGGGAGCTTGGCAATGGTGATAAGTGCCTTGAGGTTATCAGGCACTTTGTGCTGGAGCTGTTCCAGCTGGGCAAAGCTGGTGTTTAGCTTGGAAAAGCTTGGGCCAGGGTGGTTGTTGTCGGGGAAGGTGATCCCAAGCATGATCTTCCACTCAGTATAGGCAGAAGCAAGGGAGGCAGTCTCGTACTTGGCCTTAAGGCCGTCCTAGAGGTCTTTGGCCACAATGATGGTGGCGAAGTTGCCAGCAATGGCAGGGTCAAGGCGGAGATGTATGGAGCCAAGGGCTCAGTCATTGTTCTCGTCCCACTTGTCTTGGGCTTCTTCTTCAGCGACAGTGAGGGCAGCTCTGGCCGCAGTAGGACGCATCTTGTTGGCAAACTTGTTCCAGATGCCGATAGCGCGAAGGTATGCTATTATTTCCTGGGCCCAACATTTGTAGTTGGTACCATTGAGTTTGGGGATCGTTGAGAGGGTAGACGACATGTTTTTGTAGGTTCTTGGAGAGTAACATGTCAGCATGAACCTTATAAAGGGAGCGAGAAAAAACATTCACATCACTGAACAACGTCAGAGCTCTCAGAATGTAGGGTCATAGTGACCCCCTACATTCAGAGTCTGATGGCTGCTGCTCTTGAGCATTGCTGCATCAAAGAGCATTTGATGTTTCCACACAGAACGGCCTGTGTCCAAGGGTTTCACCCATGAGCAGATGACAAGTGGTAAACCACATCGTCAGAGCTGCGGGGCTCATAACCTGTTGCAATAGCTAGTAGCCAGCATTGCCGCATGGGCTACTAAGGAATCTACTCTAGGGATACTTACCTTGGATGGGGTTGGGGTTCTCAGAGATGATAGCAGTTGCTGGTCAAGAGAGATATTATATATTCAGACTCAGTCAAGTCTTATATACACTTTGTAATGCTTACTTAATATAAGGTCACGTGATTGTAAGTACATGTCCTTTCAACAGTTACAAGGTTAAGGGTAGGCATAGTTAGGGCAGGTATGGAGAGTCATAGAATGGAATGGAAGGTGGAGGAAGTAGTTGCTGATGAAGCAAGTGGGATAATGGATAATGGATGAATAGGTGTGGATGAGTCAGCAACAAAAGAAATAGTGTCCAGAGTTGAGAATCGAATGTCTTATCTTTACCTACCCTAGAGTAGAGGCATACAGGTACAAACAATCCCTGAACACTATATAGAGGAGAGCTCACTCTGTATTGCTCTCCTCAGTTAGTTCTATACTCTCTCTTATACAAGCATCCCCTCTTTGCTTCTATAAAACTCCTCTGCTCCTCAAGCTAGCAATCTCTATTCTCAGACCTAGTGAGTACCTCCCACTAGGCATATACCTTCCTCTTGTCACTTGCATTACGTTTGTGGCACCTACTGTCTTCACAGTAGAGACAAATGGAGTACTGCACACTTCATTAGGTTATGAGCCCCACTTAATCAAGGCTTGACATCTTGCACTTTCCTGTCACCTTTGATCTAGCAGAATGGAGGCTAGAGTTGCTGTGAGTTTCTCCCAGACAATTGTCCTCCTTGGACATTGTCTTATGCTCGTTGCTACCAACATCCCCTTATATGCATTTGGGGCTGTTTACTTCTTTGTTCATCAGTTTGGAGATATCCTCATTCAAGTCAATGATGGTTATTTTTCTCTTGAAATGAATTATACCGCTAACCATGAACATTACTCGTTGCATCTGGTTCTGTCTTCTAGACCTCAACAACCAGATCAACAGGTTTGTGGTGATTCACCTCCACCTCCATCAGAGAGACCATCATCTTCCCAACCATTGGCTGAACCTGCGACCAGAGTAACCTATGAGGTTTGCTCCAAGAGACCCTCCTCGCAGTTGTTATATTTCCCTGCTCCTGAAGAAATCCCTGCTCCCATTGTTCCCACTCCTTGCCCAGAGGATCCCCATTGTCAGATTCACCTCACTGTCAATTTAACACCTTCCCATCTTCCTTGCCCTTCTTGTCAACATCATGTCAAAGAAGGAGAATACTGTGATGGTTTAACAGGACTTGGTGCCCATACATCTGGAGTCTATCATGAACAACTCATTCAAGGTGGTTACATCTTTGCTTCAGCTTACAGACCCTTCAGAGGATAGACTAGATTGGTTTCAATCCTCTCTGATTTTCTAGACCTAGTCAATAGTCCAGAACCGATTCCTATCCCTCCTTTCATTGCACCATCTCCCTCTCCACCTTCCTATACTCCATCACACAATCCTCTTAATGGCGAACCTCTCTGAATCCCAATGCTGGAACTTGAATCTAGGCTTACTGCTGATGAACTTCAGCACCTTTGAGAACAGTCTTTGGCAACAATCCATCGAGTATCATTTGACACCTTTGGCCAACCCAGATCAAGAAGGAATACATCAGGAGGCGATTTTCCAAGATCCCCTTCTGCTACCACTGAAGAATCTCTGCCACCCTATACATCATCAAGGGAGGGTAGCCCCCTTCCTTAGACAAACAGGCTTCGGACCTTGGGTTCATTCGAGGAAATCCTGCTGGGTGGTGACTCCTTTTCAGGTGTCATCAGCTGAGACTTCTACCCAGGATGACTCTATCCTTGCATGTTCATTCATGTTCAAGGATGAGTCTCTTTCCTCTGCTTATGCTGGTGCTGGATGGGCTTTCCCCTCCAAGACTTATATTTCTACCCCACCTGCATTAGTACACTTCCAAGGTCATGAAGTTCTTCACAGAGATCTCTTTCCTCCTCTTTCTCACTTTGATCCTGGAGACATTTATCGTTCTCATGACATACATGAGGTTCTGTATGATTCTCTCTCTGAACATTTATATTGGTGATCCCATTGACTGGTACAACCGATTCACTAGACAATTGGCTCCTACTCCAACCCAGTGGTACTGGAACTACAATTTTGACAAGTACCTTTACAAAAGCTGGAGATCTGCGAATCCTGTCCAACACAGGCTTCAACAGCAGATTAGGAAGCATTCAACCCTTCCTGAGATGCGAGAGGCTTGCCTCCGCAGACTCTATGGAGAACAGGATGAAGGCAGACCACCTCATCATGCTGTTGCCATTGCTGGTGAAGTTCAAAGATGTTCCCTCTTGTAATGGATTGAATTAGATATGGGCAATGTATATTTCTTGAGCACTGGGACTTGACAATATGGTTGAGGAATTGATACTCTCGATAATGGTACATCTCTCCTTCTGACTTGAACACTGACTGTTTCCAACAGACATGTCAGCATCTGTTCCAGCTGTTGCAGATCTTAGAATTGACGGATCCCTCCTTAGCCACATTCCAGTCCTTGATGGACAGAAGAACTATTCCATTTGGAGTGCTAGAGTTCAAGGCATTTTAGCGTTGATAGGTGGACAAGGCTTCATAGATGCAACCCTTAGATCAAAACAGAGGATTGCTGCTACAGACAAAGCAGCTTGAAAGGCTGCAGATTCGAAGATTCTAGGTTTCCTTTCCATCACTGTCAATGATCAGTTATCTACCACTGCACTGACTACTTGGCTGGAACTCAAAGTCAACACTGGAACTACAGCTGCGCCTGTTCAAACGACTTACCTATAATCTAAGGCCTACCACTTTTGGAACCTCTTATCTGATCGTTTTGCCTCAAAAGGCATCACAGGGCAGTTCTACTGGCTGCACAAGGTTCTTCACACTCACATTAGAACCCAGCATGCATCAGAAGACATTTTGGAGATATAGCAATATTTTACAGGCATGTTCAATGCAGGCCTTGAACTACCCAAATCTCTTCAAGCCATGTTTATACTGGCTCAACTCCCTAATGATTTTGAAACACTTCATTCTACCCTCATCCATACCACTCATGAAGAAGACTTCACAGTGGACAACAACATTCAAGCCATCCTTCGAGAAGTAGATCTTTGTAACTTGAAGCTTTGCCCTCTTTCTTTGCACATCACTTATGTATAAGCGCCACCTCCTCACCAATCTTCCTCGTCCTTGTCTTTGAACAGGATGAATGTTATTCATCATGGCCCTCCACAGCAGAACAAGTGGAAGAACCAACGACAGCCTAACCAGCAGTTATCAGACCAACCTTCATCTTCTGGGGGAAACCAAAAGAAGAAGAGACACTCGAACAACAAGAAGAGAGGATGGTATAATCAGTGTAATGCTGATAAGAAAGGGAAGGGCAAAGCACCTGCTCAAGTGTCAATGGTAAATGAGTTTACTAATTCTAACCCTGATCCCTACTATGGGATGGTCAAGGAAGACTTTCAATCTACCTCTAGACTTCAGGAGATGGATGTTGAGCATTAAAGCTTTGACTCCGATGTTGTTGAACATGGATGGGATGGACCATCAGATGACTCCATGGACATTTCACTGGACATGCAATCTGCTGTCCACCAGTCCTTTCATTCCTGCCATCTCTCCCTCTGATCCTTTGGAGAGTATGGATCAAGCTGGTAGGATCACTAAGCCAAAGAAGAAGAAGAAGACTACCTTTGTGTTAGGAGGGTTAGTCATGGGACAATCATTACC
>JBBPTD010000684.1:0-18890 GCA_038093895.1 Boletus aff. mottiae
GAAGACCTGATCGCACGGTAAGCCATCCAGAGTTATACTGTTCTACTATGAAGTCATCGCGTTGCACTCAACCAGGGAACGTGGCAATTCATGTCTGCAAATCTTCTTTGGCAGCCTGGAAAGATGCATACGGTCACGGACGATCTGGAATCATTCATGCACGTCCTCGGGTGGATGACTTTGCGCTATGTTCCAGCTTGTGATTCTTACAATGCTCGGCGTCGTGGCGAAGACATGGCCCTGTTGTTCGACGATTATGACGAGGGTGAAGAGTGTATTGTTCAGGGTGGGCGAGAAAAGCGCATGGCCTTGCGTGGCGAATCGTATCCATCGGATACATTCGAGCCTCGAACCCCCACCCCACTCCGTGGTCTCCTCAGGGACTTGAGTTTCCTATTCAAGTCGTTTTATGCTATGTGGCCGCCGACAGCCGAGGACCGAAAGAAGGCCGATGTCCCCATCGAATGTTTAGACCGGCAACTGATCAAACTGCGTTACGACATTGAACAATATGATCAAGATATAGAAGACCTACAGTCATCCACTTGGTTCATCAACACTATGAAGACAACTTTGAACAAGAAGGAATGGCCTACTGACGACAAGGCGGACGACAAACTGGCTATCGCTTTCCCTCGTGTGACGCCACGTCAGGCGCAACACAAGGCTAACGAGCATCGGCAGTCACAAAGTGTGTGGGAGCACGCCACAGCGGTATGGAGTAGCTCGAAGCGTGCGGCGAGTCCAACACCCGGCCTACTTCAAAACGTCATCGTGAAACCCCTGCTGCGTCTGGGGTCCAGAATTGATTGTGGTCCGATTTTTGTTGACATTCCTGCAAATGTGTATTATTCTCCAGATGTAACATATGATCCGTGTTGATGGGGTTGACTTGAATGTCTGCGACGTGGACTTTCACCGGCACTTGTACTTTGATGTATTTCCCGGGAATGAGTAGACATCGAGCTGCATAAGATTGGACTGATATGTACACATATACCGTACACAGGCGCCTCGCTTTCATCTCAATTGGCCGACAACATCTCCTTGCCAAGCAATCTATTAGAAGTTCAACTCCAGCTCAATCTATCAAGAAAACGCGTCAAGAATTGCAAGGAATAACACGAGAGTCCGACTTACCCGAGAAACGACCTCGTCCACTTTCTTCACGAATAAATCCGAGAGGTCGCGCATGCCCTCGGTAACCGTGGCGGAGCAGGCCTGGCAGTTCAGCGCTTTGACAGACTGAATCGTCTTCTCTACAGACGCCTGCACGGTCGCTTTGCACGGCTTGTCTCGCAATTCCTTGAAGATATCCTCCACGAAACGTTCCCACCACTGGAGCGACTGGTAGCCAAATAGCATGTATTTGGACGAAGGTACTCTCGGACAACTACAGTTGTTGTAGGTTTGCTGTCCGTTATAGTTGGTGTACCTGTATCGGCCAAGTAACCAACTGCAAGCTTCATTGCTCCCGTAATGAGACGTGATCCACGATATGTCGTCCCGAAGAGCATGTACAGCATCTCCGCATTTCTTGTGGTAGGTGAGCAGGGCAAGGAGATCGGCTGCACTGATGAGCTCTATCTCTTGAAACCAGGCGGGAATGAGGGGCTGTGAAAGCGTCTGTTTCGCAGCAAGCAGGGTCTCCTCCCGTAAACGTCCTCGATGCGCGATCGCAAAACATCGCAACGGTTCCGCCTTGAGAATCTTGGGGCTTGAAATCGCCTGGCGAGCCTTCTTCTCGATCGAATCGAGAGAATATTTCCTGGCTGCTTCGAGGACATCGAGAGCGTCCTGAAGCACGTCTAGAGTGGGGTCATCTGCTAACGTGCATGGGTAACAGAACCGGAGGAGGGCATCGAGGATCTTGCTGTCCTCTATTACAGGAACGACAGCGAGACCATCCTTGACCTCCTGATCTTCACTCGGTTCGGCAGGTTGGGGAATATCAAAGAGGGTTTCGAAGAACGGGGATGCAAGGGAGAGGAAGAGCTTGAAGACGCGAAAATCAATGTTATTGGAAGAACGCAAAATGATGTCCGCCTTCGCGTGATCGAAAGGTGCGGCAGCATAAACAGAGTCAGTCATTGTCGAATACCTAGGACCAACAGTCAGTGGAGTGACGGTCGATGGCAACATTGACACCCACAGGAAGAGTCGAAGGGGTAAAACTCTGAGTCATGAGGAGTTTGAAACCAACGCTTTATGATAAGAAACTGGGAGCCTGTGGTTACGTGTTCTAGAAGCTGCGGATTGTTCTAGAACGCCATAAGGTGATAAGAAGGCCAGGTGTAGTGCAATGTGGTCGCGTCGAACGAGATTCAAAGAATCAAAACCTTGTATCCTGCCATGTTCGGGTCGAATGATGGCATAACATCACCGGCGAAGAAATTCTATTATGTCAACGTTTGCTGTTGGCAACCGCAATGCGCGGATCGTGCTGTACACCGTCACGGCTGGGCATGACACGTCGGTGCGCAGAGTGTCGTTCTTTCCCTTCCTGTTTCTACAGAAGAGAAATGCTAATAAGAAGATTCTATGCCGCAAGCACTGGCAGCACGGAACATACCTTGGACTCTGCGATTGCATGCTCCGTCTTCCTCGTATGGTATTGAACACCACTGCTAAGCAGCTAATGGGGCCAAATATGCTACGGTGGGAAGTGATACAAAGCTTCACGTGAATGGGTGCCGTGGTCTGAGTATGAGGGATATTCTGTGAAGGTTCCAATGAGTGTCCGGGGGACAACTTATACGAGCTTCCATTTTCTGCTGAGGCAGTGCAGAATCACCGGTCCGAGATTTCTGGAAACCGTCAAGGTAATGTCAATTGGCCCAGGTGCATGAAACCTAACTTGCTGCCTCGGTTTTGAGACGAATTTTTAGGCTCCTGTCGGTATTCACATATGGATGCCTAAACCAGTTTTGATTCCAAAACCAACATGAAAACGGCCCCGGTTTGGGGGGCCGTTTTGAATTCCATTGAACTACCCTACTCTCGGGCCTAGGAATTTTGGCTGATCTCGCATAGCTTTAGCATGTACAAGCTTATCTAACATACCCGTAGGTACTTTTTGCCTGAATTTACCATTGCAAAGCGATCCCACCACTGGCCGCACTGGCCCTAGGATCCCTCATATTCAGACCACGACACACACTCACGCGAAGCTTTGTATCACTGCTCATCGTAGCACATTTACTCCCACTAGTAGTGGTGACATTCAATACCCTACGAGGATGAAGCATGCAATTCGCAGAATCCAAGGTAATCTGCCTCACTGGTGAAGTACCCTCTTCTTATTGACATTTCTCCTCTGTAGAAACGGAAGGGAAAGAGCGACACTCTGCGCACCGACGTGTCATGCCCAGCCGTCATGGTGTACACGATCCATCCCTCGCACACTACCGTTGACGATGTTATGCTATGATGTTCATCATTCCACCAGAACCGGAAGAGACACGAGGTTTCGAAACTCGTTCGGCCAACCACACCTCCTTATCACCTCACGATGTTCTAGAAAAACCGCGGCTTCCAGAAACACGTGGTACATGCACCTGGTTTCGTATCATAAAACATTGGTCTCAAACCCCTCACGCCTCAGAGTTCTCCCCCTTCGACTCTTACGTGGGTGTCAATGTTGCCATTACTTGTCACTCCACTGACTGTTGATTCTAGGTATTTGCCACAATGGCTGACTCTGTCTATGCTGCCGCACCTTTCGATCACGCAAAAGCGGACATCATTTTACGTTCGTCTGATAGCATCGATTTCCGTGTCTTCAAGCTTTTCCTCTCCCTTGCATCTCCATTCTTTGAAACCCTCTTTGATATTCCCCAACCTGCCGAACCGAGTGAAGATCAGGAGGTCAAGGATGGTCTCGCTGTCGTTCCCGTAATAGAGGACAGCAAGACCCTCGATGCCCTCCTCCGGTTTTGTTACCCATGCACGTTAGCAGATGACCCCACTCTAGACGTGCTTCAGGACGCTCTCGATGTCCTCGAAGCAGCCAGGAAATATTCTCTCGATTCGATCGAGAAGAAAGCCCGTCAAGCGATTTCAAGCCCCAAGATCCTTGAGGCGGAACCGTTGCAATGTTTTGCGATCGCACATCGGGGGCGTTTACGAGAGGAGACCCTACTTGCCGCGAAACAGACGCTTGCACTTCCCCTGATTCCCGGCTGGTTTCAAGAGATAGAGCTGATCACTGCAGCCGATCTCCTTTCCTTGCTCACCTACCACAAGAAATGTGGAGATGGTGTATATGCTCTCCGGGACGACATGACGTGGATAGCGTCTCATTACGGGAGCAATGAAGCTTGCACCTGGTTGCTTGGCCGATACACATATACGAACCGTAACGGTCACCATAGCTGCAACAACTGTAGTTGTCCGAGAGGGTCTTTGTCTAAATACTGGCTATTTGGCATCCAGTCGCCCCAGTGGTGGGAAAACTTCATGGAGGAGACCTTCAAGGAACTGCGGGACAAGCCGTGCAAAGAGACCGTGCAGGCTGCTGCAGAGAAGACGGTCCAGTCTGTCAGAACGCTGGACTGTCAAACCTGCTCCGCCACGGTTGCCGAGGGCATGCGCGACCTTTCGGATTTGTTCGTGAAGAAAGTAAAGGAGGTTGTTTCTCAGGTAAGTCGTATTCTCGCGGCTATTCCCTGCAATTCTTGATGCGTTTTTTTTGATAGATTGAGCTGGAGTTGAACTTTTGATGAATCGCTTGGCAGGGAGAGGTTATTGGTTAAGATGAGAGTGGAGCGCCTGTGTACGATATGTGTACATGTCCAACTTGATGTCTACTCACTCCTGGGAAATACAGGGAAGTGTAAGTGTCGGTGAATGTCCACGTCGCAGACATTCAAGTCAACCCCATCAACACGGAACATGTTACATCCAGAGAATAGTATACATTTGCAGGAATGTGAACAAAATTTGAACTATAATAATTCTGGGTCCCATCGCAACAGGGGTCCCACGACGACGTTTTGAACTATGCTCGGGTGTTGGACTCGCCGCACGCTTCGAGCCACTCCGTACCGCTCCCACAGACTTTGTGACTCTCTTGAAGCTTGTCAGTCTTGTTTTGTGCCTGAAGTAGCGTCGCACGGGGGAAGGCTGTGGGTAGTTTTTAGTCCGCCTTATCGCCGTATGCCATTCCTGGTCGTCCAAAGTCATTTTCATCATACTGATATGAACCAGGAAGACTGCAGCCGTTCGATATCTCTGTCGAAACGACAGATTTTGCTTGACAATTCTTCGAGAGCGACTTGAACGGGGAACTCAAGTCCATCAGGAGGTCACAGAGTGGGGTGGGCGTTCGAGGCTCGAATGTATTTGATGGATGGGTACCATTCACCTTGTAAGACCAGGCATTTTTGCTGCCCGGAACAATTCGAGAAGGGTGTGCATCTTGCCAGGGTGCCAAAGCAGATTTGCAGACATGAATTGCCACGTTCCCTAGCGGAGTTCAACACGATGAATTCATAGCAGAACAGTATCACTCTGGACAGCTTACCATGCGATCGGGTCACCTGCTGCCACGCTCGTTCGTCATCTTCGCCAACTCCCAGTCGATCAGCAGACCTTTACCCTCGTCTGTCAGAACGATATTCCCCGGACTTATATCGCAACGCGAGATCCTTGCGTGCTCGACGGCATGCGCGTGGGCTGTGGGTCGTCAAGTCAGCATACGAGGTCCGTACAAGTAGGAGTAAACGTACCTTCTCTCACCGCTGTCCAGCTCCCAGAAAGACTCAAACGGACAGTGAAGGTCTGTTCACAACTTCACTTCTCCAACTTTAATTAAGTCTGACTGTCATCGCGGTTAAATCGTAGGCAAGTAAGCGACTTAACGTCGACACGAATCGACTACCCAAGCTGGTCTAAAAGTTCGAGCCCGAAGAGATGTCGTGCACCTGATTCCAAATGGGTCTCAACACTGTGACGTAGGTCAAGAAGCTACGTACTGATCAGTAGAATGGATCCCAAGCTCGTGATGCACTTGAGGACTGGTCTACAAGGCCAGCACATCACTGCGTTGACCTTGTACATGGCCACTTCAATGTTAACCCCCTCGCCGACCAAGCGCTTGCGGTCGCATGTACGGAGCGCTGCACCCTGGATGAATTACGCGACAGCAAGTTGCGTTGGGGTGCCCCAACTATGGGGATGAATGTCATAAATCATTATCACCGTCTACGTTTATATGTCGGAACGACAAGCGTCATGGTAGCACAGATCTCTTTTGCCTTGAATCCTGCCAACATCATCCGCGGATCAATCGACTTTGGCTTGTACCTGTTCGTTCCATCACTTACCTACGCGTTCATCTTGGGCTGGTTTTTGGATCATCATGACCAGACATGGGATTGAAGCTAACACAAAGCCGAACCCTTTACAGGCTTTTCCAGAGGTGTGAAAGTGAAAGTACAAATGTGATATGCTGTTGAGGATACCGTCACGCAAAAGGAGATGACTGAAAGCGACTGACCGCCCATGCAGATAGCAGGAGTAATCATATCGAAATTGACGTTGTAAGGGTTAATGGAAGGTACATATTCGAGTACGAGGGCAAGTAGTTAAATGGTCAAATTGCGCGTCTGGCCAGCCATTATGAGGCAAGGGACAGCAGATCCCTGGGAGCGCTTGTACGCTGTGAACTCCGACTCGTGAGAATCCAGACGGTATCAATGCTCTGAGAAGAGATAGTGGATGGTTAGGTCCTCTCCACCAAAAGCACGGGGTAATGAGAGTACTTGCAGTGTGCACCCGATCTTCTCGTCTAGGTAGCAAGGATCGTATATATTGGTCGCCACTTGCTGAGGATCTCTGGCTTCGGCTTTGGCAAGCACGACGAAGCCTTTCCAACGAAAATGTCTCGCTCGAAAGGATTAGATTGAGAGCACCGTGGGGGGAAGCCTGCGCTAAATGGGAGCCAGAACGTCGTAGCGCTGCCCCCTCTGACCTTGATATTGGGAGTAGACGAGAATTCGAGGAACAGCACCGCTTACTAAGCGCAAGAGGCAGATGCATGGTTGCTTACGTAACAACACCTAAGGTCAGCTTGCGTCACGTTCGCACTCGACAACAATCTCGCTCATCACTACTCTTGAAAGCTTGAAAGACGACCACTTGGCTGCGTATCGATATCAACGTGTTCTCAAAATGCTCCCGATATTTGGAGATGAGCGTAGGCGGCGCGAGATCAACTTAGGAGGGTCGACTTCTGTATCATCCCAGGCGGCGATCTTAGACCAAGCGCGAGCTCGAAGGATGGAGCGTGAAGCGCAGCGCAAACGAGAAGAGAGTACGATCCGAATACAGGCGTGGTGGCGCGGCGCACGCGAAGCTCGGCGCGTCCGACAGCAATTGCGTCGAGTATTCCAAGAGGAAGTCACTGGTTTCACAGCCCTGCGATGCCTTGTCCTTGTTGGGCAGGATGAAGAGATTCTCTTTATGTGGTCCAAGAGAGTATCTCAGGATGATGGTAAGCTTGCTCTTTTACAGTATGACGTTTATTCATCCTGGAGCGCTATAGCGCTGCTGTTTGGACCTGCTCAGGGCCCTGATCGTGATTCTTGGATAACCCTTCTGCGTCGCGTCGCTGTTCTCCTGCTCCGTTCCGTTTCAAGCAGAGCAGAGTACGTGTTTTAGCATAGAACAAACGGTGCATGGCTAACCGCTCTTTCAGCGTCCCCGCCGCTGTGCCGCATCTCAAGGTCTTGTGCAAACTTCTGGATCCACCATCAGCTACAAAGCTTCTTGGTCCATCGGGGAATGACTTGTCGCTCTGCATATCGCAATGGCTTGTGCAGAATGACCTGTACCAATACCTCGGACGCGCAATAACGACAATTGTCTGTTACCTTCATCTTTCCCGATTCCGATGATTCACCTTTTCACAGGATCCTGAGGCCAAGAACAACCCGTCGCTTCCTTATCTGGTGAAACTTTTGTATTTGCCACTCATTAACTTTTCACCTTCGTCCGAGTTATTTGCCCGGTCCTTCTCAGCTTTGGTCTCGCACGTCTTTGCACTTCCCTTGCTCCCTAATCGAATTCCCCTTACGTCACTCTCAGAGCTATCTGGACAGCTTCCTCTCGCACACCTGCATGTACTATCATTGTGTATCTCCGCCATCATTTCCATTACTTCCACATCGTCCCGGATCAACATTGTCGCGAATCTCTTGGCGTTTACCTCTCCGCGATATACCACTCTTCCTGTATCATCGCTGAAGGCTTACTTACAACTCCTTTCTGCTCTGTTGAACGGCTTACCACCCCACGCTTTAGAACCACCACTGCCCCGGGACTCCCAAACACCTCTAACATCGTGGGCAGACGATGGCGACTCGGATTCAGAGCGCCCCGCTGCTATCATCGCCTTGCGATCTGCTCTTCCTGCCCTCGACGCACGGACCCGGAAACGCTTGCAAACTTTACCTTCTCCCACCCACTTAAATTCTCTTCTGAAGCCAGCGCAGCAACATCCGGAATTGCTTTCAGAATTAGTCTCGATGCTCTTCAGCCTAATTCTCGTCTGGCCCTCCAGAAAGGACAAGATACTGACCACCCTACTTTCGTATGGTGGCGGCGGTCTCGTGCGTGAGATATACCGCGAGTACGTTCGAACAACACCCCTCGGTCGCGACGAGAATCTTTCGTCGCTCATGGGTATGTATCCAAGGTGTCTTCTAATCACGTGGCATTGATCGACTTTAGACCCTTCCCTTGGGTCATACTGGCCACCCTTACTTCTCCTTACCGACTTATACACACAATCACTCCTTACGATGGGTGATGATGAATTCTTTTCCGGTTCTCGAACCACACTCACGCTCAGTGAGCTCATTCCATTCTCGCGTACCCTCTTCAACATCGCCTTTACACTGTACTGGAGAGAGGATCAAACAAAAATCCAGGAGGTGACTGATTCTGGCCTTAATCTTTCTTGGGAGGGCGTACGTGACAGGATAACCAAGTGTTTACAAGCAATCCATGCACGAGAGTGCGGCTGATATGCTGTTTTATGTGAAGTGCAGCTGATTCCTGTTCTATAGTTCTAGAAGACCGTTCATGCCCGAAGACCACTGGCACGTGAACTCTCAAATTGACATGAACTCGTTCGTGGAGGCGGCTGTGTACGTACAATTGCCTGATGTGTTGTTGTTTTGCAAACCCAAAAGCATTTTCTCAGGTATGAGGAGCAACATGTCGACGAATCGGCAGTCCCTCGCCCCAGCTCACGTCGCCAATTGACCCATTTTCCTCGGTTGTCTCCGCGATTAGGGGTCCTCAATAACATTCCGTTTGCTATACCATTTGAGACTCGGGTGCTCATTTTCCGTCGATTTGTGCAGAACGACAGAATGAATAGAGGTTTCAACCACTTTGGACTGAGAGGCAAGACGGAGGCATCCATCAGGCGAACTAACATCGCCCAGGATGGATACGATCGCCTCTCAGATGTCGATCTTCGAGCTCCGGTCAGCATCACCTTTATCGATCAATTTGGAGAACCAGAGTGAGTTGATTCCTTTCGAGAGTATTTTGTGTGCGAGTATTCTGATCGCGTTGCGATCAAGGGCTGGTATCGATGGTGGAGGGGTATTTAAGGAGTTCTTCACCTCCTTATGCAAGGAAGTCTTCGATACGGACCGTGGACTGTGGCTTGCGAACAAGAAAAACGAAATTTATCCCAACCCTCATTCGTATGCTACGGAATGTAAGTCCTCGATCATCAGTTACGTTCCATCCTATCCCGTCGGAATACTCATGCTCCTGTTCCTTTGCCTTGGTGTCTAGCGCACAGCCTCGACTGGTATCGATTCATCGGCCGCATCCTGGGGAAGGCGCTGTACGAGGGTATTCTGGTTGAAGTAGCGTTTGCTGGATTTTTCCTTGCGAAGGTAAGATGCCGGTTAGATATCTTCCTCTTTACCAGAAGTAGGCTGACGTTCATTACAGTGGCTCGGAAAGCAGAGCTTCCTTGACGACCTTGCGTCTCTGGATCCCGATCTTTACCAGGGGCTTGTTTTCCTCAAGAATTACACAGGCAATATGGAAGATTTGTCACTAAATTTCACCGTTGCCACCGAAGGTGTGTCTTGAATGCTTCAAGTGTATTTATTTCACAGCTGAGCTTACCCCGACCCGTCGATATAGAGTTTGGGATTGCGAAAGCTCTCGACCTCATCCCCAACGGAAGCAACGTGCTGGTGACGAGAGAAAACAGGCTCCAATACATATACCTTATTTCCCACTACAAGTTAAGCAAGCAGATAAAGCTGCAGAACGAAGCGTTCTTTGAAGGTCTTTCGGAAATGATAGACCCCAAGTGGCTCCGGTAAGTTTCTGACAAGCAATCGTCGTCTTTAACAGATGGGAGCAAGGAAAGGAAGGAGAACGCTGATTGGTCTCTCCGTTTAGCATGTTTAATCAACAAGAATTGCAAATTCTTTTGGGTGGCGTGAACGCTCCCGTCGACCTGGACGATTTGAGACAACACACCAACTATGGCGGGCTCTATGACAACGAAGAACCGACCATCCAAGCATTCTGGAGGGTACGTCACGGGACGCGGAGAAAAACAATAACTCTGTCTTTTATGGAAGGTGGATAAAGATAACACATTTTCTCTCTAGGTGCTGGACAGCCTCGATCAGGAGCAGAGGCGGGCATTTTTACGTTTCGTCACGAGCTGCAGTCGGCCACCGTTGCTGTGAGTAGCATTGGTCCTGCGCTTACTCACCGTTGACAGTTTGCTGACGTAAAGACGCTTTGATACAGCGGATTCAAGCAATTGAACCCATACTTTGCAATCAGGGACGCTGGTAGCGACGAACACCGCTTGCCTACGTCAAGCACATGTGTCAACCTACTAAAGGTGAGACCAGTCTCAGCTTGCTCCTTGATTCACTCCCTCACGCTGACCATATTTGCTTTTGTCCAGCTTCCGAGGTACCAGAGTGAGAAAGTACTCCGAGAAAAGCTGCTCCAGGCAATTTCATCAGGTGCAGGTTTTGATCTCTCATGATAGGGAAGATGCGCCGCATATTTTCGGCCCATCTTCTGGGTTGAGGGTGCTCCTCTTTTTTTCTCTTTCTTTTCTTTTAGAAACGTTCTTCCACTCTACGAGATACGCGCATAACATACAACACGTGTAACAATGCCAAATGACGCTTGCTGTTCCTTGCATTCCGATAGATCCGTTGTTGCAAAATCAAAAAACCAAGACAATTATCTATTTCTTCCCTCCGAGGGCGGCATAGATGTTATTTTCCCCGGTAAGTCCACGGCGTGCTTCTTTGAAGTAGTTGGACACCAAGAAAGCAACGTCTGCGGGTATGCGAGCGCGTGTAAGCCAACTGACGAGGTCCCAAAATCATCATCTCCGGGACTCACCCAACGACTGTTCGAAATTAAGTCTGGGATCGCAAAAAGACTGGTCGGAGATGTCCGAGATTAGGCCAAGTGTTCCCTCCCTCCCAAGAAAAAAAAAGGTAAACAAGTGACGTACTTGGTATCTCAACCCAAGCTCCTCCTCGCCAAGTTCCATACTCCCACCGAGACACTCGGTAACGCTGAACCCTTGCTCGTTCAGTTCGCCCGTGAATTCGAGGCTGACGCCTCCCAGACGGGAACTACAGGCGGTGTGAATCTTGATGCAGGATGTCAGTTCGCTTATAATGGTGCCGAAATGGCGGGTCTTGAGACCGGTGGCGGATGTGAGCGTGCTGCACAGATCGGGACCCCAGTTTGGTCAGTCGCGTGGAACTTGAGAGAAGCGGGGCCGAGGGAGGGATGATAAATAACGCACTTTCCATGCATGGGGTCGCATACCCAGGCGACCGGATGCCCAGATGCCTGGACGGCTTGGAGGTGTCCAGGAAGATGGTTCTCTATCTGAGTTTAAGGAAATAATAGACGTCAGAGATAATACTCTGCCGGGATTCGAGCGGGAATAACTTGCCTTCCCGGCCCCGTAGCGCGTGATCAGTGTCACGCGACCGGGTTCCTTCTTGGGGTTGACGACTTAGGGTCACAGAGCATGGGAAAGGGCAGGGTGGATGATGGTCAGGAACTCGGCGGAACAAGCATATGGCATCCCTCACCTCCAAGCAAGTGAACCAGCTCGTCATTACCTAACGTTGGGCCAACCTTGATTCCAATCGGGTTGCGGATGCCGCGGAAGTACTCAACGTGGGCACCATCAAGTTGTCGGGTACGATCACCAATCCACAAAAAGTGTGCAGACGTATTATAATAGCCTTTTTCTCCAGATGGCGACTCTGCAAGTGGGAACTCGCGGGTGAGGGCTTGTTCATAGTCGAGCATAAGGCCCTCGTGGCTTGGCCAGAAATGTCAATGTTTACCATGATGTTAGTATTAAACCATTCGACGCACCTGGTATAGAAATCTACCTCTCCGAGAACACCCCGACCACCACCACGCTCAAATGGTACGCTCTCTTTGCCTGAATCGACACCAATCGTGCGGCTAAAGTCTAGCGCATCGGAGAGACCCTCTGTAATTTTCTCAAATTCACTTCTAGATATTGTTAGGAAAGGTCGATCAGTAGTGTAATAGATAAAATAGATCCATGGTACCAACCGAAGGGAAGGTGAGCGAACATGGGAAAGCGACCAATCCCGCGGATGATGCAGAGAGGCAAATCCCGAAGTAAGCAACCCGCGAACATAGTTAAGGGTCGTCGTTGAGTGGAAATAAGCACTATTCCCGTGTGAGACAGACAGCACAACATTCTCGCATAAAGTCTAACCTGAGTAGTCGTTGCGGATCTGGCGTTCTGTCATTTGGGTCTAATCTGACGAACAGGTAAACACGACTCAGCGGATACGATAGAAAGAGTTACCCATTGACATTATCACCCCTAGTTACATGTTCAAAAAGCACCATCTGCTGAAGAAGGCCGAACGCACCGAAAACTAAAAATTTCTCTATCCCCGATTCTCTCTGTGGCGCTACTCCTTGGCTTGGCGTATTGACCTGCGATACGGCCGACGCGTACCTGCGGATATCTTGTGTGAACAATTGCCAAGGAGCACCACAATGAGAGTCTTTGCCGCACCACGGGTAGACGGCCACCCCAAATCAGTATGAGAGAAAAGGAGAGGATCAATCCAATTTTGGCAGATATATTTTGCTATCACATTGGGTCAGGGACGTTGCGCGTTCATGAACACATATGGCGACACGCACTTGTGTACACGCATCAAAGCTTTCCGCACAGTCTCCTGCATGAAGAAGAAAGGCTTCATTTCGTTGAACCGCTGCTAGTTGGAACCGCAGCCGTTCGATCTAAATTTTTGGAGGCTATCAGCACTCCTGAACCACTTTGCCCAAAGAACGAAAAAAAAAAAAGACCTCGGATGGCGTCACAAGAGGCGGCAGGGTACTGATTTTGGCTAGCACGCTGTCAAAACGCAATCTATAGTGAGTAAATAAACTGCAAAAAAACGGAACACACCTGGAGAGTCGTTCTGGGTCTGGGTAGTTCACCGCCTGCACAAGGTGAAACGCATGGAAATGAGTTCTGGTAAGAGTGACAAGATTTCGCTTGACGTTTTCCCACCTGGGCGGCATGTTTTGACCTCCAAGACGAGGGAGACCAGCCCGCCTCCACGATTTCGGACATTGCTGATGCGCAGGACGGAAGCCGAAAAGCGTTGGTTGAGTGGTTATTGTTGGTGTGAGTCATAGTACACTACTATATTCATCATCCGTCAGGCTGACTCTGCATCATCACCGCTGCGGCTCAACTCTCGGTGGATTCCCACAACGTTCGTCCAAATCGTCAAGTGACTTCAACTTTGGGTCAAAAATACTCCATCAAGCGGGTACGGTCGCGCATCTAGGCTGAGCGCCGCTGATGTGACAGACAGTCTAAGTACCCTTCCAAATCGACAGCTCAGCATCTTGGCAATTCCTCGGGATGTCTCACAGCGACAGGAGATGAGTAGTGGCAGGAATAAACGACCGCGTTCTGTTGACGTTCCCGATGAATTAGCGATAATGCGATTGGCGATATTCACACCCTAAGTGTTTAATGGGTCGAGCGTTGTGTTTGGAGCCATTGCAATTTCAAACGTACTCTCCCATAGTACGCGTTTCAGTTGTTGGACCGCGTAACTATTCCGACGGACGCTGTGCTTTCTAGGTTTCCCGGACCCATTATCAACCCACGCGACTGCCGAGTTTAATCCTTAGTGGCGCTCTGCCCGCGGATGAGACGCACTTTGCACCACGGAAGGTTCCTTGCCTCCATGAGGTGAACCTCTCAGGCAGTCCTTCGCAGACACTGTGTGTTTGGAACTGCCGCGGATGACGGTCTCCGTTTTGCCCTCTCCGATATCCCTAGGAACCGTGACGGATGGGGGTACCCGGATAACCCATAACGGTCAATCTGCGAGTCAAGGGTTCCAAGTCGGATCACGACGGGTATGGGTACTGGGGGTTATGGACACGGGCAGTGGGTACGGGCCTCGATCATATCCCGCATCCGTCTCCCGTGGCCAACAACGTGGCAGCGAATTTACTCCGAGGATATATAAAAGAGGTGCAGACTTGCCCATTCATGCAGTACAATTCACTCGACTCCTTCGGTTGTCAGCTACTTTCTACCTCTTCGCCATGTTTCTGATCGTCCGCGCTGCCCTCATCCTCGTTCAGGCATTGAGCAATCATCGAGCTTTCTTGCCCCCTAACAAGACACCTGAGAAAGGGCGCTATCATACCGAAGAACCACAAGTATTGCAAATAGCCCCCTCAATCTTCAAGGTAATTTCCCCTTCTCTTTACTCATTGAACCGACACTGAAGATATCACAGCTTCACAATGTGCTTTTGTGGTGTATCGCTGTATTCGAAGTTGTTTATACGCTCAACCACTACTTCGGAGCAACTTTCTCCCCATCCCTATCTGCACGCCTGGATACAGCCATATGTCCAATCCCCCGATCCCCCGTAGTCACACCCTTGTTTGTGATGGGCGTGCTCACGACCGTCGTGGGGATGCTCATCCGCATCCAATGTTTCCGAGAACTCGGGCAGCTCTTCACCTTTGACCTCAGCATCCTTCCCGGTCACAAGTTGGTGACGTCCGGATGCTACGGTTACGTTCGCCACCCCTCTTACACAGGCTCCATGCTCATCGTCGTCGGTCTCGCGTTTTCGCACTTGACCGCTGGGAGCTTGGCGGTGGAGTGCAGCGTCCTCGGACCCATCGGATCGCTGTTGTTGTGCGTTGTGTGGTGGATGTGGACGCTTTCGGTAGGCGCCAGTCGTGCAATCGCCGAAGACAAGGAGCTCCAAAAGCTGTTTGGTCCAGAGTGGGACGCTTATGCTGCGACCACCAAGTTTTGGTTCGTCCCCGGACTCTGTTGATCCGCCCGCGCCAGCGAAGTGAGCTCCCGACGCCATCTCTGCTGACACGTGCAGACACTGATTGCGGCCCTGGATGTAGACTCGATGAGTCCGTGCACGGTGGAGATGAAGTAATGTCGATACGGCCAAGGAACATATCTTGGAAAAAGTAGTACAACATCTGACGAATTCACTAAAATAGACACAGCTCGATGTCATTCCAGTTTGCGCTAGTTCCATGCTCCCACGTATAAATTCAGACGGTAGTTGGGGTCGAAGGCGATAGCATCTCTAGAGCGCGTTACTCTTCATTGTACTTATTGCATCAATCTGTTATTGTATATGTGCCGTAAAGCTGAATCCCACCCCAACTACCTGACAATTGATCAATCCAAGCATTTTTCCGTATTCAAAACTTGATCACTTACTTATATGTCACCCTGAGACCAGCGTAGTCCGTTTCGTCAGTAGCGCCATGCTCCAGCAGTTATGCAGGGGGGATAGTACCTGCCGTGACATCTCTGTTCCAGATCCTGCTGTTATGGAGGTACATACTCAAATCAACTGCCTCGCGACAGCAGCCGGAAATAATGGAACTGCTTTTGATGGCGCTGTTGAACTGCAGAAAGAAAAAAGCGTGGCTAGCTCAGCGGGAGCGGGAGTCGTCGAGGATGTGAGTTCGGTAAGGTTACCCACTAGTTACCTCCTGTGTATACTAGTTGGCGGGAATCAGAAGTTACGTTTGACCAAAAGGCAAAAGATATGTTTCAACGTCCAGCGGAGCCGACCGAGTATAAGCGGGGCGGCTGTTCTTCCGAAGGTGTAAGATAGTATCAGCATACGCACTGGCAGTGGGGCCAAAACTTAGTCTGGGCGTGATAGAAGAGTCGCTTCCATGGTCAGGACGAATCAATCAAGTCCAAACGCGTTCCCGATGGAGCTCGGAGGGTAGAGCAATCATCTGTCAAAAGAGCACGCTTCATTAATGATGGTCGATGATAGAAATTTTTGCGATACATACCGTGACAATGGAAACAATGAACAGCCTGAACCAGTTCAACCGTTTACCGTTCGGTAATTCCCGCTAGCAAAACGCGGCGTCCGTGGCAACTCACACAGGCTGTCCTATTCCACCCGTATCCTCGTTTCAAACGCATCTTTGAGGCACTTTGACAAAATCCGCTCACCGACAGATCTGACATTCAAGTTTCAAGTGTCGTGACAATTGCTCAGCATCGATGGTCATCAGAGTAAATACCCGCGCCAACTATGGCGCAACCACTGGTAGGCATGTGGGCTTTCAGAGTCAGACTGTCTGTGATAAGCCCGTACTAACGCAGGACGCCAGTTTTGTGCCTCCCCCGCCGTATTCTGGGTTTGGACCCTCACCACCTCAGTCGTCAGAGAATCCACTTAGGTCCCTATTGTAAGCATACGTCTTGCACACCTGTCGGTGTCCTATCTTCGTTGAAGCGTTTCTCGAAAAAAGTGAACCATCTAGGATCCTCAGACCAGCTACATTATGGGTGAAGACCCGATCGTTCGTCGCACTCGTGACATTTATCATTACCGTGGGTCTCTGCATGTACACGATGCCAGTCACGCATTGCAATGATCCTGTCGACCCTCAAGTGAGGGACCGGATCCGCGAAGAATGGAGCAAGGAGCTTCTCGAGCACGGGAAACAAGCCGCTCAGCGAGAGCATGTGAAGGCACAATGGGCGTGGGAAGACGACCGGCATGCAGCATTGCTTCGGGAATGGGAACAAGAACGTATCCAGCACGAACGGGAGTTGAAAGAGCGTGCGCAACGCGAAGCAGAGGAACGCAAGCGCCTTGATTTGTTTTGGGGTCGTGTGGAGGCACATCAGTGCAAGACTTATGGAACGAGGGAATACACTGCCGTTCTTATGAATTCGCCGATGAACTGGGAAAAACGTATAGAGGCATGCAAAGCTACGCCGCTCGAGGTTCATGGGATCGCACACTTGCCAAACAGCTGCGAAGATATGGTACGTGGTGTTTGTTGCAAAGTGAGGGGATGATTGACGTTGTTAGGGCCATGGCTTTGTCATGGGTCGATGGGAGATTGATCTGTACGAACCGGATTGCAACGCCCACTGGGGTTGGTACAAGGACAAGGAAAGCCCTGCATTAACTCCGTCTCATATGTCATAATGATCATCACAACAGGGTTGCACATCGCACGGGTCAGGAAAGAGGGTAAGACTTGGCTATTAAACATCATTCCTTTTGACCGACCCTTGACAGCGTATTGAACATTATCTGGAGAACCTTCCAAAGGGAGGCGACTGGCGAGAATTCTGTGCCACGACGCCAGCTCGTTTCCGCGACATGGAGTTTGCCGGCGCTCAAGAATGCTTCCAATACGTGCGTGTAACCCAGCACATCTGTGGACACCACTCACGATCTACGTGTACTCACAGAACTATGGAACATACGGTCTCTGGGAGATCGATGATATCGACTGCTGATAGGATTCATGTTACCCCCCTCTTTGTATGCTCACGATGATTACCTTTGTACAACACCGACACTGTACTTTCCAAGTCTGATGGTTATGTCTTTCTTGCGGTGAACAGTTACCGCTAGGCTGAACGGTCGTGAGCAGCGTAACTCTCGTGCTGGCTTCAATTTACATAAAAAGGAGACTTGCCCTGAACCAACTTGCTGTGCGTCGCTCTTTCACAACAACTTTCACCTCAGAGGCACGCTCTCAGTGAAAAGCCACCCAACGCACATTGAGGTTGTCTTTTCAGTGCGGGTGCACGCGCTCTTCGTGATCAAGTCTCCGTTGTTTTTCGCTTCGCCGCACTCATTATCGACCGTAATCCACGGTCGTCTTCCTGAGGCAGTATGTCTGGGTGAGTTTCCTTTGGTGTGTACCCAGTGCTGCGGTTCACTCGAATGTGACGGTGCTCCCTTTGTGGATGCAGATATAAGTCTCATAGCCCTAGGCCGAACTCGGGAGGTAGCTCATCAACTGGCCCTTTGGTTGTCCGTGGGTATGTACTCCCTTGAACCATTCGTTCTGCTAGAATCTCGCACACTTACTGTCCACTGCCTTATGCTAGACCATCCTCCGAAGAAGCCTCCCCGTTGTTGCCGGGGAGATTACGGCCCGCGATGTCCCGAGACGGATGCAAGGCGATCACATACAGCCTAGCCGGATTGTTGGCGTTCTTCTTCATCAGCGCCAACTTAATCCTGCACATTTTCTTCTGCCCCTTGTTCCCATCCTCCATGAACGCCATTCGTCGCGACTGGGAGAAAGATGTGGCACAGCATGAACTCCTGCTGGAAAAATGGCGGCTTGGGAAACTGGAACACGACACCATTGAGGAGGAGTGGAAACTTTGAAATGCAATGGCATGAAAGGGACGTGGCGCGTCGTATTCGCGAGGAAGACGAGCGTCAAGTACGGGTGAGACAGGAGTGGGCTCGAGAGTTTGAGAGGCACCTGCACGAGGTTGA
>JBBPTD010000685.1:0-18889 GCA_038093895.1 Boletus aff. mottiae
TCTTTGGTACGAAGGATTCTTTAAGGTCAATAGCATGATCCCAATGTTTTCGAATTGGCATTCGCTCAGATTCTTTCTTGGCGAATATATGGAGATATTTATGATATTCCTTTGGAACGAGATCTGCAGGTTTTGGATCTTCCTTCGGTTTCTGGTCTACTTTTGCAGAATTAATCTGTACAAATAGATTGCGTTCTTCTTTCACGATGGATTTTAGGAAAGAGCTTCTTGATTGATTACAGCAAGAGTCGGGGCAGCGCGTCATCTGGACGGTTCCCGTTTCCCAATTGATTTCTGGGTTATGCTGTTTAAGCCATGTGTAACCAAGGATCACTTGATGTTTGCCTAAGTCAGTTACTTCAGCAATTGTCTTTTCTTGATGACCGTGATAATTAATCATTAACTCGGCATAATGTGTTAGGCTTCCGGCGGAATTTCGTGTTCCATCTACATTAAATACTGGGATTGGGTGATCTAGAGGTTTAAGGGAAATGTGATTTTTCGTGGCCCAATTTTTATCGATAAATGTTGTGTTGGCACCGGAATCTAATAGTGCTAACGTGTCAATCAAATGTCTTGCATTTAGATTAATCGAAATGGGTAAGATGAGTTCCTTGGTTTGGTTACCTTGAACTTTAGCAATTTCAGGAAGCATTTCTTCTATGTCTGCTTCAGATAGGAATGCGTACATTTGTCGAATGTCAATACGTTTCTGTTCTCTAGTGGATGGAGTTACGTGTAACGAGTTTACTTCAATAACTTCCGGTAGGTTTAGTTGATCTGGGTTTGCTAGTTCATTAGTAGAGGAATGAAGCACCAGTATGAAGTTCCGGCCAAGCTCTGAATCAATTGAAGGCCCCTCTAGACTTTGATAGATAGATGAGGAATTTTCGGAACTTGCTAGTTGAGATGCAGTTTGTTTGCCCAGTTCATTCAAACTGCTTTGCCTTTTCCCTTTGAGTCAGATGGCATGGATTGGAAAAGTGCGTGGACTTCATCAAAGGTCATTCCTTGACCAGTACGAGGTAAAGATTCTTGGACCAGGTCCCATGATTCTGCGGGTTCGGCTGTAGTAGTGCGAATAGCCCTTCCTTTACTGCATGTGGGTTTGTGTTGTCCTTTTGACCAATTGCAATGCCCGCAGCGGGAATCTGGTTTCTTACAGTCTTTGGCAAAATGTCCAAAGCCTCCACAGTTGAAGCACGAGGAGCCTTTTGATTGCGAGGATTCTCTTACGAATCATCGTTTAGGTTTGCGGGATCTGGTAAAGTTAAGATCTAGATGGTCATTGTCTTCTTCATCTATGAAGCCGATGTTCATTGGATCACTGTTTCATGACTTCTTTTCTGATCGGCCAAGAATGAGTCCAATGGATTCCTGAAGAGATCCGATCTCAGATACTATTTTGATGTAAGGGGCAATCTCGGTTTGCCTCTTCTTTTCTTTCGTGATCTGCACTAAGATTGAGGGTCTCATAGCCCTTTCAAGTATGGCACAGGCATGTGCACCATCTACTCCTGCCATATTGTAAAGAGATTCAAACTTGGTAATGAAGGGTCCAGTCTTAAGGTCCCCTTGATGGAATTTATTTAGTTCCATAAGGGCCCAATCTTTCTGATTTGCGTGTCTGAAGAACTTAGGTAGTTCTTCTTCAAGGTTACGCCAGAGGTAGATAGGTCCTCTAGCTAGTCTGGTTTCAGCAAACTTTCCTGCAGTGGGTCCTTGGAGTCGGGATAGGACTGCTTGGACGGCAGTGTAGGAGCCGGGTGGTATGGCTGTGGCGTTTAGTCGTAGCCATGCTTGTATTTTGGCCCACCATTCATCAAACTTGGCACGGCTTCCATCGTAGTCTCCTGGGTCTGCGAAGATTTCAACTTTTTGGGTAAATTCCTTTCCAGCACCGGAAGATCTGGTGGCAGCCCTGGTGGTTTCTAGATCGGTTAATTGATCTCTTAGATCATTATTATCTTGTTCAAGAGTAGCGACTTTTGTTTTGAGGCGAATAGTGTCAGTCCCCAGATTGTCACAAGCAAGCAGTGTAGCAGAGAGCATATTGACGATCGAGTCCCATCTGTCTTGTGTGGAAGACATACTGGTGTGAGCAAGAGTGGTACGTAACTCGGCAAATAGATCGGCGATTGCAGACATATTGATTTAAGCGGGGTAGTTAAAGTTTTCTTCTGATTCAGAAGCGGAATCTGAGTGATCGGCAAGAACAGATTCTCCTGCTTGTAGTTCTTCTACTAGTTCTGCACGAGCAGTTGCAGGTCCTGATGATATGTCGAAGGTCCATGGAGGGGCTCTGAAAGCTTGAGTGTTAGGGACAGGCACCCTTATTGGTTCTGAAACTGATGGTAATGGAAGTCCTGCTTCGGCAGCGGCTTCCTGTTCAGCTAGTGCAGCTTCCTGAGCGGCACGAATACGTTGCTGATTAATGAACTGGAGATGAAGGGTTCTTCTTCTTTGAGCAAAGTTCCTTCCTCTGTTCACTCTGTCAAGATGTCTTACTTGTTCCTGATTTCTAGGTTCAGGGTTCGCAGCACATGGTTCGATGTTTTCAAGATTCTCGTTTATTACAAAGAGGAAGTGGATGCGGCTAATATGGATTGTAACGATGAGGCGTCCTAAGAGATGAGTGGGGTCTGAGTGTACTAGGGCGATACCCAGTAGTACTATCAGGGATGCGGTACCAGCGAGGTAGATTAGGGATATTAGGAATAGGGGTAGGATGTCTTTCTCTAATCTGTACCCATTCCCTGATACGATCTGCGGCCTGTTGTACCTGTTGTCGGACGTTCTCAATCCTTCTAAGATCTCTGGACTGGTCGAGACCCAGCTGTATCCCTTCGCGTATAACTCTATGGATTCTCTCGGTTTCACTCTCTCTATGCAAAGCATGAGAACTGTTTCGGTTAGGTTGGAAATGACGGGCAGATCTGTGGGTGAGTGCGGTGTGAATAGGTTCCCAGTCTATGGGTTCCAGTAATTCAGATGGTGCCCGTAAGGGGGTACTGGGGTTATAGGTGGGAGATCCGAGTGGTGGATATACTATCTCCCGATCTGCTAGTGTTGGGGTTAGACGATGTTCGGTGTTTACTGTGTTACTTCGTGCTAACTGACCCGGTAAGTCGGCGGTGTTGATGGTAGAAGCCCAGTAACAAGTGCTGGGGGTGTCCTCTGGTCCTAGAGTGGTCTTATTGACCAATGTCCTATAGCCTTGATCTAGGCTGCTGTCGTAGTCGGGTAACTCGTCCTGTTCCTGTATATGGACTCGTCAGTCCTAATCTGTACTCAACTAGTAACTAGTTGATCGGTACCTGTAGGTGTGTCTCGGCCCTTCCTCTCTGTGCCTCGTAATCTGAGGGGTTGTACTCGTTTGGGTCGTATAAGTCCAACCTTACTGCAATGTCCGGAATAAGACCGAAGTTGTCTGGGAAGGAGGGCGGAGATGCCGGCAGAGGAAGGCCTGTCCTTTCTGCTACTGCGTATGTGTAGATATCTGAGATCCGATAGTAAGGCACTTTCAAAGTGCGGAGTCAATGGTGCGTAGCGTGAGCGGCCTATGAATAACCTACTTGGTTCTAGCGATTTCGAGGTAGTGGTGGTAAAGTGGTGATGGGGGTCCCGGAGCGGTTAGCTAGTCCGCGGCGGTTAGTATAGTCTTGTACTACTTGGCTATAGTATTTATACTACTAGTACAGGCGCACAGACCGTGCAGTGCTTATCTACAGATACTATACTTGTATTACTAGTTCTGAGACCAGGAAACATGAGGTGACATGAGGTGAGTGTTTACTGGAGGATAAGCATACCTGTGCAAACATGTGTTGGGTAGGAGACATGAGGCAGACAGGAGGTATGCCTTATGTTAGTCTAGAGCGCATCACTGCAAGATCAATATCGTGAGAGAAAGTTGGGCTGCGTGGGAACTTTGTGTGAGTGAGCGAACATAGGGGTTATTGTAGTATTCCGTGGTTTGTGAGCGAATGAGCACTAGGAAAAATAAGGAAAAATAAGGGAAAAATAGGGTCGTTTGTAACATGAAGGCAATGTACATTGGAACAGAATGATGAATGATGGAGCATGGAGCACAGCTGGGACAGGCTGTACCAATCAGGAGGTGAAAATGTAGACTAGAATTGAAAGAGATTAATGTAGGTACAAGTACAGAGTCGCAACTCCATAGATGTCCATTACTCCTTGGTCAAGGCTCCCCCAAAGTATTCTGGAGTTGACCAGAGTTGGACTTGGTAATTTCTGGGTTGTGACAGACCACACAAGAATCCATTGGATTCATTATCAGAAACTGTCCAAAGTCTCACAACTTGAAAATCCCTAGATTGGATCCATCAGTTCAAACAGAGTTTAACCCATGAAGATGGATCTTCCAGACTCGGATGCCATGGAGGTAGATCATATCAGTGTTGGCACTCACCTTCGACAGGTAACAGAACACAAGTACAATACCTTGAGCATTGTTTTAATTGTAACCAGGTGGGCCATTTTGCAAAAGATTGCCCTAAGTCAGATTCTCATTGCCAAGAAGGCAAATGGGCTCATGGTCAACATCAGTCTTGCTGTAGTCATGCAAACTCTATTTGTGCTATTTACACTTGCCAAATGAGAATCTGTACTCCTCATTCATGCTCTAGTTCTAGTGATGTGTTATTGGCTAACATTCTCCAACACATTAATAATCTTTGCCATTGATTGATCAAGAAACGACTGGAATGTCGAAAAACTACCATGTTATTGCTTTCACTTACTCATTATGGACTGGAAAGTCGTAAAACTACCATTCTTGCTCCTTGTTTCCAGTTCTGGTCTGGAATTGACCTTAAACCACCACTTCTCACCCCTAGGATTATAACAGATGCTATAACTCACAACCTTTATTCTCGTCTTTCTTGTTCTCTTATTGCTTACCTCAGTCACTAGCTCAACACTTAACAGATAATTCTTGCAACTCTTATCTTATCAAGTCACATGACCTTATCTCTTATCTCAGCTGTGCAACACATGTTGTACACATTGCATTCTCATGCTCACCTCATGCTTTTCCCTTTGACTCACTTTCCCTTATTGTTCAATAGCAATACTCCCTCTTATCTAAGCTATGCTTATCTTGCCTCACGGTAACCAGTATTAGAGATACTTACTACTTATAGTCTCTACATAGCTTGGTCTGTGCATGGTCTCTCTTAGTATATATAGTTGTACTCAAGTAGTATAGTCTTTAGTCTATTTCTCCTGTTGTTTTCCTTAGTCTTCTCTTGAGGCCTACAAGCCTAATAGACCATATTGTCAACAGTATAGGACTCACAGCAAGCGCCATATAGGACTCCTCAAACAGCCATTATTCTCCATTAGGACTTTGGTTATTACATTAGAAATAGACTATCCTCAAAGCCTAGGAAACCAGCTCCTTCCCTTTGTCTGTTACAGGATGTCTGCTAGTCACAGACTATATCAAGCTCTCAGACATCACTCTGCCCCTTGCTCTATCATTTACGAGGCTTTGCTCATTGCATCCCTTTGTCATCACTGGTCTTGCTGTCTCGCTCCCTAGGAAAGATTGTCTTGCTCTTCTTGCAGCAATCTATTGCATCATAGATCAGATGAGGTCTTAACTGATCTAGTGTCACACCATCCTTGGATCAAGGTCATTACACTCTGGTCACCACCTGGCTAGTTGCTAGTCAGGCTTGGACATTGAGCTTACTAGATAGAGGACCATTAACATTCTATCCACTAGGGATCATTGATCCACCCCTATTCGCATTTGAGGCAACCAACTCATCAGATCATCATCATTGCTGATCATCGTACCACGAGAACTGTATACCCTTACTCAATACATATCCCTTTCATATCACGAAAGATCCCAGACTCTGTTATCAGAGATCACTTATTATCTAGGACAAACCTAATGTCATTGGAACCTATCAGTGTTCCTCATCATTATTTTTGCCATGTCAACCATTACCTTGACACAGTTACATCTCTTACATCCTTCACAGAATATCCTGTCTCTTCTCACATCTTCTTTGAAGATCATCAGTGCCTTGACAACCCCCTGTCTTCACCTATAGTATCATTGAATCATGGCTGAAACCCCTGCTAGTAACCCAATTGCAGATGCATTTGAATGGTTTAGATCCATGCTTCATGCTGACAGTATGGCAGAAAATCAGAAAAAATGGAATGCCATTATTGATATCATGGAAGCTACTGTCAGCTCATGTCAGATTAGGAACCAACACAAACAATCTTGCCACAGTGGTAAACATGCTATGACTTAGAAACATAAATCTCAAAGATGAAGTCAGGAGTTTGCATACTCAACTCTTTAAAGTTCAATAGAAGGACAGGACCTCAACAGGATTAGGTTACTCGCAGAAAGTAGAAGTCTTTGCAGATCCTGGAGAATATGATGGAAGCTGAACCAGGTTTGATGAATGTTGGGCTAAAATCCAGGCATGGCTTTCTATCAATGCCGCAGTCATCTTGCCGCATTCCCATACCGCTGTCTCAGCAATCCTGTCATGTCTCAAAGGACCAGTTGCAGGGAAGTTTGTAGAAATGCAATTAGCTAGAGGACCAATTTACCTTTGGCGTGAACTTGAGGAAGGGTTACCTAAGTTCTTCCATCACATGAATCAGAAAGATTGGGCTCTATAGAAGCTTAACAACTTCAACCAGGGAGACACACCAACAGGGCCATTCATTACCAAGTTCAAGTCCCTATACAACATGGCGGATATTGATGAAGGACACACCTATGTCATACTAGAGAAGGCAGTCAGACCTTCAATCTTGACTCAGATTATCAGGAAACTAAAGCATCAAACAGTGATTGCTCCATATGTTCAAATAGTATTTGAGATCAGATCTATTCAGAAATCTATTGGATTCATCATTGGTCAACCTAGAAAACACCATCACATAGGACATGCTCATGCTTCAGGAAGCACTAGCTCTCGCCACCATGGAGGCCCCCCTCATCCATACAGGGTCCCTCCTAGTGATCCTAATGCCATGAACATTAGTTCCATTGAAACTCATCTTCATCAGGTAAACAAACCCAAGTTGACTAATACTTGTTTCAATTGTGGTAAAAAGTGACATCTTTTCAGAAATTGTCCAGAACTGAACTCATGTTGCTTGGAATGCACTTGGTCCAGGAGACAACACAAGTCTCACTGCAGTCTTGCAGGTGCTATTCACAGTGTTCAGAAGAGTAAACATACCCATTACTCTTGCTCAAGTGACACTTTATCATCTCATAATATTGCTGAGTTGAACCACATCTTCTCTCAGTCTAATCTCGATTGATTAAATCTTGTCACTGCTCAGAAAGGTATAAAACTACCATACTGCTTTTTGTCTCTAGTTCTTGACTGAAATGTTATAAAACTATCATCACGATCTTATCTACTTCCTTTGGTCTGGACTTGACCTTAAAACTACCTCTTCTCACCCGTAGGATGGGTGTAACTTCCAAAGAATCAGCCAATTTTTTTTTGGCATTTATGGGGACCATAAATTGTAGGATGGGTGTAGGTATTGGGAGGTACATAGTACCTATGAAGGCACACATTGGACATATGTGCCTAACCTTGCCCTCTAGTCTCTCATCTTGCTCTAGCTGGAATTTTAACTTTCCACTTCTCATCCACTTCTCATCCACTTCTCATCCACTTGATAGCCTGAAACAGCTCAAAACTATCAATTGCTTCTAGATCTAGCCTGGAAAGGCTATAAACTACTATTCCATACATTAGAAATCTAGCTCTAGCCTGGAAAGGCTATAAACTATCACTGCTACATTACATTGGAAATCTTGATCTCTATGACACTTGATCAAAACATCTTCAAAACTATCATCTTGCATTGCTCAGTTATACATTGAAACATTGAGTGATCACAACCTCAGGCCTTCACAAGTCCTAATTGGAAGTCCTCATGCACATGGAATATTGATCACTAGCTGAAGGTCCTTACATGATCTAACTGACTTTGATCTCATCATGGATCTTCACATGACCCTACAATATTCCACACCATTTTCTTTCCTTCATTGGAACTACTCCTCAATTGTATTGATTGTCTTAGGTGATGACTTACATCACATCTCTTGATTGTTTTCTAGCTCGCTCATAAACGTTGCTCATTACCCTACCAGGTATACCATGAATCAATCTGGAATCTTGATCATAGGACGGGTGTAGTGTAACAGATGCTATAACTTGCAATCTTTATTCTTGTCTTTCCTATTCTCTTATCGCTTACCTCAGTCACATCAGGAAAACCTCAATGTGTTTAATGATGACTTAAATGACTTAAATGTACTTGGCTTGAGAAAAACAACTAACTAAGACAATGTATGTTACCAAGTAGATTAAGTCTGATAAGATGGAGGCTCTTAACACAATTTGTTTAATAATGACTTAGATAACTTAAATGTGCTTGGCTTGAGAAAAAACACTGACTAAGATAATGTATGCTAAGTAGATTAAGTCTGATAAAATGGATCTCTCTGTTGGCTTGCCAACCTTGATGACTGTGAAAATCACATACAACGAGGCTCGTCGTTGTACTTGAGCTGGGCGAGCAAGTCAATGGAGCAATGTAATGAAATCTGGAACATGAATACTGACTGACAACATGAGGAGAATATATTGCAAGAACAAACACTGATTGTCCATCATTCCAATGAGAAATAGATTCGAAGGCATGTCTCCTGTGCAGTGGCGAGCATCCTGGGGATTAATTTGACATTATTACTGACTTGGAGGCTACTGTCCATAATTTGTGCAGCACAGTTGGAGTTGGTCTCTTTCCGACTGAATGTCAGTCAACTCTGGTTATTGAGATCATCAGCACAGAATGATTTGCGGTCCTCATATTACTGTTGTAAAGACCTCCACGTTAGTAGAACGGAGAGGCATTGGCCACAAGTGGGGCATGTGCCTGGGAGGGCGCTTGGCTGAACGGATCTGTGTAGTCGTCTGGGGGGGATGGGTAGGGAGCATATAAGTCGTCTATTGAATGAGATGTTTACATACCTCTTCGACACTTCTAGGACTGTCTTATGGAGTGTTGATATGGTGAACAGTCTTACCTGGTAATGATGCCACAGATCCATCGTCATCACATGAGCTTGTTGGGAGTGATCCACTTGGCAGTTGAGAGTCACATACCCCAGCAACACCAGGTGAGGAGCACTCTGGTGCCTGACGCAGCACCCAAGGCCATCCACCTCATTGTATCCTCATGATACATTGATGGGGTGCACATTCTTGGAGTGTGCTTGGGTGGTGATGGGTTTTCCAGAGAACAGTCCCTTGTCTTGCAAAGGTCATCACAATGCTCTTGAGCAGACAGACACAAGGATGAGAGGTACTATGGGTTGATCTGTAGTACAGGGAGGGATGACTAGGTGTGATGTACCAGTCTCATGTGCTTGCATGGGTGGACCAGCAATGGTGCACAGGTGGGTGTACTCCCCAGTTTGATCATTGTTTTTGCTTGACGTGGCATACCAGGCAGTACAGATCATGAACCTGTAACCCAATGCTGATTTACGCATGACAAATCAGCGGAGACACCTACCACTTGCCAATGAGTTTGTCCGTTCCAAATCTGTGACCTTGCCATTTGTGTTTGATGGAAGGGTGAGCACAGGAATGGGGGGGAACAGTGGGGTGAGCATGTGCAAGGCAAGCAGGACTTGGACAAAGGTAATGAGATTTCACATGATGCAAATTAGGATAACTACAACAGCACAAAGCACAAAGCTAAAGTGATTAAGAAAGGAGTGCAGAATAATGTGGTGGAAGAGGACCAAAGTGGCATAAGAAGAAATTTCAGACAGTGCAGAGCAATGGGGAAGAGATGAACAATGCAAAGGAAATAAAAAGAAATGGGGGCAGCAGCCCAATATAGCATTCTAGGCAGATTTCTCCATTGTGGACAGATCTGTGCAGGGACAAAAAGATAATAAGAATGGGATAACAAGAAACAAGAAAAAGAAATACTGAATATGGCACAGTCTCAGCAGTATGTCATGAGATCATTGAGTTCATCATCCTTATTGTTGCTGGACACCTTTGGGTCATCATCTTCATCGTCACTCAATGTTCTGTGTTCAGGCTTCCATAGAGTATCCTTCACTAACTGGAGAGAAGTCTTGATGATGACATCTCACACCTTTGGTGGGATTTTTTCAATGCTCTACATATAGTGCACAGTCTTGTGACCCCAGAAATCCTTCTTGAACATTTCACCCGAAATATTCACCTTCCATTTCTCACTTCTGATCACCTTCCTCTTGCCCTTTCCAGTCAGAGGGATGATCTCAAACGTGAGAGCCTTGTCCTGGAGTAAAACAAATGTTCATTTCACCTGTAATGTATATATTAGTATATGTCTCTGAGAAGGATGGTGACGAAAAAATACTGCAACACTGGCCAGGGACAGCGCTGCCTTTGGACAACCACACCTGCCTTTCAGTCCCATCTCGATTGGAATGTCCATGGCACCTTGAATAAAATGCATGTGCACTGCAAACATTTGTAGGACAAAATGGGATTTCCACATCCCTTTATAATCCTATGGAATCAAGTTAGTATGTTACCAGCCTGATATCTCGCACGGCATTGTGTGTCAAATTGATTCTCACCTTTGACAAGTCACCAGTGACATCCTCAAACAAAAACCAGTTACTCTCTAGCCAGAAATTTGCTAGTTCACATTGTCTTTCAGGAGAGTTGAATGCTTCATTAGAATTGATAAGGCTGTGAATCATCATGATACTTGCAGATGTGAATCCTCCTCGCCATTCTGTAATCTTCTGAGTAGCCTGTTGTGGGAGTGTGAGATTGTACTATATAGGGCTGAGGGCAGCACCAATACTTACGATGGTGTGAATCAATTCGTTGCTTTAAACAGTGGCAGGAATCTTATCCTTGTAGATGACATTCCATAGTAGCTGCAGGACTTCAACCTCAGATGAACTTTTGGTACCCCAGCACACATTCAGCATTCTGTTCCACTTTGCATAGGTTAGGATTAGGATACCACACCATTTGTTATTGATCATTGCACCCCAAGGGAGGTGAGAGTTGTTGTACTTCACCTTTTTTATAGTGGATTCGACACCTGTTTTGTCTTGGACCGAGGAAGGCTTTGTGCATGGACACTTTGAGAGGGGTGCTTTGCGATGATTGGCAGCTTGAATCTAGATACAATGATTGTGTCAATCCAGAAAGCTCTATTATATGACACTTACAGTTGTTGCCTGTTTTTGACCTGTGAGCATAGCAGTGGCTACAGGAGGAGCATCAATAATGATTGGGTAGTTGTCGGAACTTAAGACATCAAGAATGGTATCCATGGAAACATTGATGGGCTCAGTTTTAATGGATGTGGGAGTGACCTTTGGCCTCTGGGTGAAGGGAGGCTGGCAGTAATCGATATTTTCCTCCAATGTTGGATCAAGTTATGTGTCTCATATGGTATTATTGCAACATGATGATGTACCCTTGTCAGAGCTAACTGTGAAACCACTGCGGGAGCCTTGTGCTTGTTGGAGACTGAGTGTGCAGCTTTGTGTTCCACAGTATCGTCATTATCCAATAGGACTGTGGGAGACTCATCCTCTGCATCGGCACTGACTTGGAATGGAGTTGGCAAACAACTTGTGGGGGGCTTAGGAATGGAAGAGCAAGCTGTTGACACTGTCACTGTCAGGTTAAAGAGAGAAGAAATGCCACATGTGCTGCTGGCAATGTTCGAAGAATTTGTGATTTGTGGGGATGGTCGTTTTGGCTTGTCATTTGTCTTCAAGCTGTCAGTGAGCCATTCGTTCATGTAACCCAAAAACTGTTCTTTGGGATCATCATCCCAACATCTGCTAATAAGGTTCCAGAAAAAAAGTGTGGATTCAGTCAGTGATAACATGATGAACAATAAAGGAAAGTACCGATTCATGATCTGTGTCACTAAATTTCCTAATCCACATGTATCCAACTTCAATGTCCCAGAATCAGCCTGAGCTTCTTGACACAAGGCATGTACTGCATTGCAATTCATTGTTTTTCTTGGCTCCTTCTTCAGTTGCAACTCCTCACCATCTCCTTGTGCACTGGTCGTTTTCATTGCTGAAATATCTGCATCCATGGGATCATTGCAGGGATTCTCATCCTCATTTTGATCCAGTGCTATCAATGGCTGACCCTTTGAGGTGGGTTGCACCTGTTGAGGTCAAGGTTGGGGTTTTGCTGCAACCTTTGCCTTAATGTCCTCCAATGCTTGCCTGTTCTGGATACTGGTAATACATTGGTTCCTGACTTGACATACTTCTTCAGCATTCTAGCACTCTTCCTCCAGGTGCTGCCTGTCTGCCTCAATTTCAGCTTTAGTACAGCACTTATGCTTTTTAGGTCAAGCAGTGGTTGAGCTACTCGCTTTGTAGCATTCTCTTTTTGAGTCATGACCATTGTAGGCTTTGAGAGTCAAGAGACAGCAGGACAGTGGAAGTGGTGAGTGGATGGAACTAGGGTTCCAGTCAGGATGGGCCACAAAAAAATTTGTTGTGCATGTAAGTCTTTGTATTCACAACTTGTGCCATAATACCCACTCTAATGATAATACAAAATTTCCACACCTGAAGCTTGCTCAATGCCCTGTGTCTGTCATTCATTCACCACTTCCAGAATTCCCTGCCCACACCCTGGCTGCCAGCAGCTGCTGAAAAACAAATTGGCTCTCACTCAACACCAGTGCTCTGCACATCAGCACTCCTTCTGTATCCCCAAGCCTGGTCAGCCCTGTGAGGTACACGATGGAGCCACAAATAAGCAACAATGCTTTACTCAGGACTATCATCCACTGCTAGATGGTATGACATTGTCATTGCTTCCTATCTTATTGCTGATGTCTGATTAATTAGGACACATCTGTAATGATGCTGGGGGTTTTATTGATCCAGCTGTGCCTCCACCTCCACCTCCTGTACGATCCAATGATAACTGGACACCTTATTGCAACCAGCTGAAATTTGAGACTGCACACTTTTGTTCTTACAGGCAGAAATGTCAGGCCAAAAAAAATAATACTTTACTCCATCTTTGGAGAGTTTCCTTAGCAGTTCATGGTGATGCGCCTCCCTTTGCTAACCATCAAGACCTATATGAGACCATTGACATGGCATCACTTGGTGATGTTGTTGTAATAGCTGGTAGCCACCGTCACTGCACAGGCTACCTAGGAATCTACTCTAGAGTTACTTACCTTGGAGGGGTTGGGATTCTCAGAGATGATAGCAGTTGCTGGTCAAGAGAGATATATAATATTCAGACACAGTTGAGTCTTATATACACTTTGTAATGCTTACTTAATATAAGGTCATGTGACTGTAAGTACATGTCCTTTCAACACTCCTCCTTGTCTAGTATATGGTAGATACATAGATATTAAAGTGAGGAATATAAAGTAAAATAGAAATGTCCGCACAGTCTTATGATGGTGAGTTGAATTCCAAACTGAACTGGGAGCAGAACTCCTTGAACTTGACATGTCCAAGGTTCTTAGTGAACATATCCATAGGAGTGTCGGTCCCTGGGATAAAGAGCAGCTCTACCTGCTTCCATAGCATCACAGCATCACATACAAAGTGGTAACGGATTTGGATCTGTTTGGAATGTTTTTCGGTAACTGGGTTTTGTGCAATAAAGAGCGACCCTTGATTGTCACCACAAATGGGGATGGGGCCAAGGCGGTAGTCAAGTTCTTCCATCATTTGATGAATCCAAATAGCCTGGTGTGTACAGTCACTCAAGGCCATGTAATCAGCTTCCATAGAAGACAGAGCTGTGGTCTTTTGTAAGTGTCAGTTCCACAAGAACACACCATCTGCAAATTTCAGGTAGAAACCTATTTGCGAGTGAGATGTGACTTTGTCTTGTCCCCAATCAGAGTCAGTGCAGGTGATGATGTCTTTACCAGTCTTGCCGCTGTATACAAGAGAGTAGTCTCAGATACCAAGAAGGTACCGGCAGATGTATAGAGCCTTATTCAGATGCTCTTCTGATGGGTTTGCAGACATGTGGGCAAGTTGTGTAACTGCATATGAGATGTCAGGTCTTGTGCCGATCATAAGATACAGCAATGATCCAATGACCTGTTGGAATTGCATCTGAAGTTCTGGTTGGACAGGGAGATCTGTTATGCATGGCCTGGGTAGGAACAAGCATAGCCTCGAAAGACTAGGTCTAAAGGTTTGAAGAGATAGCGTGCACTTAATGGTAGCACGAAGTCCAAGGAAGACATTCCACAAGGGAACACAAGATTTTCAAGGTTTCAAGGGTTCAAGGTTCAAAGTGACTGGTCGATAGCCAGACGGAGCTTGAGACAAGGAAATAGATTCAAGGTGATGATCGAGGAGATCTAAGCTAAAGTACAAAAGATAGGTATTGTGGGTTTATATACCCAGTTACATGACTAAGGGCAGGCATGGCTAGGGCAGGTCATGGAAAGTTATAGAATGGAATAGAAAGTGGAGGAAGTAATCGCTGATGAAGCAAATGAGATAAGGGATAAGAAAAGTAAGCATGGGTGAGTCAGCGATAAAAGAAATAATGTCCATGTCAAGAGTCAAACTAGTGAGTTTGATACAAGTACAGGTGTAGAGCATAAAGGGAAATCAAGAAAGAAAGAACAAGTCGTAACATTACCCCCTTACTAACCCTGAGACCACGTCGAAAGGCACTTAGAGGCCCATGCACAAGTACCCTGGAGAGCCGGTGATGTTGGCATAGCCAGTTTCATCGATGACATCGTCTAATTTGGGGGAGGGGGTATGACGCATTGGGGAGGCAGACTTACGAGGAGGAGGGATGGGGAGACCATGCCCAGAGTTGGAGGATCAATAGGAGCAAGAGGATCAAGAGAAACTGGAAGAGGTATTAAAGCCTCATCAGGGGTTCCAGAATGAGTCAGGTGCTGGTGTTCCACAGGAGTGACCTGAGATGTGAGCGGTTAAAGGTTGGTGTCCCAGAGGACAAGTGGCTGAGAGCCGACTAAGGAGAATGGGATGGCAAGTGGCAATGGGGCAGTTCACCTGGCTATGTCCTGGGGCCCATTGGTGATAGCCCATGACAGGGCATTGGTATACTGGACAATTGTGGTGAATATGTCCAAGGCAGTGGCATTGGAAACAAGTGTCGCAGTATCTCGGGTCAGAAGGGAGAAGGGGGTTGGTGCGGAGGTGGCCATAGCGTAATTGATTCTGGTGGGTGTGGGTCCTTTCAGCTTCATTCATTGCGTGAAGTTCCTCAGGGGACAGGGCAGATGAGGAGGTGGATGGGGTAGATGGGGAGCGCGCCGAGTGATAAGAGGACGAAGAACTTTCGTCATCATGTCATAAGGGGTATGTTCCAGAGTTGGCAATTCTGGAGGTGGTGAGCTCAACGGCGTATCTGTCAATGTCCTGGAGGAATTCTCCAAACTCCATTTGGTACATGACCTGGTGGAGTTCCCATAAGATGTTCTGTTGGGTCAACAATACCCAATTGCGATCCATTTGGTCTGTGGAGAAGGCAGTGATCTCATTGGTAATGAGGGAGAGTTGTTGGGTCTGGTGGAATGCTTTATGTAGGGCCAGGAATGTGGAGCTCATATCCAGGTGGGAGTCAATTGGGATGGCCATGCCGGTATCGCAAATGTAATGAGCAACATTGTTCACATAACAGGGGAAAGGGGTTCCTTCTCTGATGGCATTGGCATAGATGGGGATATCAATGGTGAGGACAGGTCTGGGGCTAGGTATGGGGGGAGGAGCAAAGTGAACAGATTTCCAGCGGAAAAGCATGGCTGCAGAGGTATGAAACCAATGTGTCTCCCCCTTTCCTGGTGATGCGCTCTACGTTGTCTTCCGATGGAGTTGGGGATGGAGGCATTCCGCCAGGGACAATGGGTGAATCCAAAGGTCCAGCCGGTGCTTCTCCAATGAGTCTGCGCCAGTCTGAGATGCATTCGATATCTCGAAGCTGCTTTAGCGGTTTGTGGCGCTCCCCATATATATTTCCGGGACGGATGGGTGCACGGCGCTCTCGCTGTGGGTGTACTGGCCAGGTGGGTGGAGGCGGAGGCGGACGACGAGGAGGGGTAACCGGAGATGCTGGCGGAGCCAGTGGTGGTGTAGGTACCCTAGGAGGTGCTGCTGGAGGTGAAGTTATTGGTCTGGGGGCCGGGCGACGATTGTCGGTAGGAGGAGCGATTTCCGCATCTGTCTCCTGGTCTGAAGGTTCAGAATCAGAATCCAAAGACTTGTCATCATGTGAGTGGGAACGTGGTGGGTGGTTAACGGGCCAGTGTGGCTGAGCCTTTGAACACCTTGGGAAGTGGTGCTCATCAAATATGGCATGAGCCGATGTGTGTAGCACGTTGTTAGGGCACATGAAGAGGTAATTTGAATCACTACCAGTGGAAACGCCCAGGTAGATCATCAGTTGCAATTTAGGCTGCAATTTGCCTTTGCGAGTCTCAACTGGTAAATGAACATATGCGCCACAGCCAAAAACCTGAAGGTGTGAGAAGGTAGGCTTTTTGCCGGTGAGCATCTTGGATGGTGTTTTCCATTGGAGCCGATGAGATGGGGTGTGATTATACACATGAAGTGCATGTAGTACCACGAACTCCCAATAGGAATCGGGCAGGCAAGCCTGCAGTCACATGGGTTGTGCCTTGTCCATAATGGTATGGATCAGATGTTCCGCACATCCGTTCTGCTGGTGAGCATAAGGGGCGGACTGTTGTATATGGATGCCATTATCATGCATATACTCAGTGAAAGCTTTGGAGGTGTATTCTCCCCCTGCATCAGAGCGCCAGTGTTTTATCACAGCGTTGAACTGAGTACGTACATAGGTATGGAATTGCTTGGTTGCTTTGAGCATTTGATCCTTAGTTTTAATTAGGACCAGCCAAGCCATGGAGGTATAGTCATCATAAAAGATGACTGCATACTTGTACTTGTGGTATGATTCGATTTCAAACGATTTGAGGTCAGAATGAATCAACTCAAAGGGAGCACTTGTGCGCTTCTCACTATGAGGAAAAGTATGGTTTGGTTGTTTACCAAGCTCACAATCAGAGCATATAGGAACAGTGGATGGAATATCGACATCCGGAAAGTCCTTAATGTGCTTCTTTGCAGCGCGGAGCACATCGCACGAGGGGTGGCCTAATTGGCGGTGGAGGAGTTCGTAGTCCACAGAGGTCATCGATGATAAGTCAGCCTGAGGATGGACAGTGGGGGCACGCATCCAGTACATTGTGTCGCCATGGGAGTGGAAACCTAGTACCAGTTGCTTGGTGCATTTATCAAATATATTGATATGACCGGATAAGGTCTGAAGTGTCATGCAGGTGTCGGTTAACAAGGTACCCATAGATATGAGCTTTATTGTGCATGATGGCATGTAAATGACCGGCGATAACCGCACAAGTCTACCTTGGAAGCAAATGATCACTGTACCTTTTCCTTTTATTGACGCACAACCATTTGCCATCTGGGAGTAGGTTGGTTTTGAGAACAGCATGTACTCAACCAGATTGCTTAGATCATTGGTGTAATGTCATGATGCTCCTGAATCAAGGAGCCACATGTCGTTGGGTAGGGCATTGTTATGTTCTCTTTCCTTTCCTTTACTTTTAGTTATTTTCTGCTTTTTACAGTGGTCACCCATGGAGAAGGGAGGAGCAGTGATAGCATTGTCACTATCTACTACAGGCATATGCAAATTATATACAATCTGAGGCGATAAAAACCGCGTGTCAGTGCCTGCTAGAGATGGACAACGGAAGAGAGGGACTTGCTACTGGGAGCTTTCCTCAAAAAATCGCTCAACATAGTCATCCACCTCCATTTCCCTGCCAAGGCTGACTGAGTCGTCACAGTCGAAAGTGACCATGTCTTCATCGTCTGAATCGGGGAGAATCTCGACGATATGGGAGCGCTCTATGCACTCTATGAGAGAGGGCATAGAGGGGCCAGCATGGCTGGGAGGGATGGTTCTAGTGCCAAAGGCACCATCCTCATTGAAAGCGGAGTGTTGCCATGCATGAACATGGTGGCAGTGTTTGACGATGGGCTCAAGGGTGCGGAGAACCTGAGCGGTGGGGATCTCCCTAATGTGGCAAGCGAGGGAGATGGCCTCTTGGACCTGAGGGAAGGCAGGGGGCCCATAGTGAGTGGCGCTGGGAGTGTGCACGAGAGCGCAGGGGTCCTGAGCGGGCTCAGTGAAGTCAGTGGAGGCCAGGCTGAATACCACAGGCTCCTGGAGCATGTTCGTAAAAGCAAATGAGGCGGAGGATGACTCGGCGGTGGTGGCCGCACGATCCTTGGGCTTCTTCTCCCCTTCTGCAGAGTGCTTGCCCTGACAACGCTTCTTTCCCTTGTCCTTCTTCTCCTCATCCTTTTTATCAGATGAGGTCTCCTGCTGCTTCTTGAAGGAGGGGTTGCCTTGCTGGCACTTCACATTAGAAACCTTGTTGGCCTGGGCGCGGGGCGGAGGCTGGCAGGTGAGGTAGTGCTGCCAAGCAGCAGTGAGGACTGTCTCCAACTCCACTATAGTCAAGACCTTGGTCTTGGTGGGGTCGGCGTCAATGGCAGTGTTGAGCTGCTAATGGAGGGTCTCTGCATACTTGGGGAGCTTGGCGATGGTGATGAGTGCCTTGAGGTTATCAGGCACCTTGTGCTGGAGCTGTTTCAGCTGGGCGAAGCTGGCATTCAGCTTGGAGAAAACTGGGCCAGGATGGTTGTTGTTGCGGAAGGTGATCCCGAGCATGATCTTCCACTCAGTGTAGGCGGAAGCGAGGGAGG
>JBBPTD010000686.1:0-18859 GCA_038093895.1 Boletus aff. mottiae
TCCTTCCTCTGGACGAAAGGGGAAGAAGGTCCAGAAAGTCTCCATTGATGACCTCCCTGAGTTAAAGGAGGTTGAAGACGATGACAAAGAAGAAGAAGTGGCTGTATAAAAGGTTCACTTCTCTTGGGATTTTTAAAAAGGAGAACTTGTTCAATGCAAGTCTCTCCTTCCCTTACATGTGCTTCTGTAGTTGTATCCTCCTCATCGAAGGCAATGAAACTCCCCATTCAGCTTATCGATCCAGATCACATCTCTAAAGTTGTCGATGCCCGCGCCCTGGTTGACAGCAGTGCCGATATATCCTGCATTGACTGGGACTTTGTTCACAAACACAAACTCCCCACCGAGAAACTGGCTGAACCAATCCCTATATGAAACATTGATCAATCTACAAACAAGAGAGGAGCTATCCGCTTCACCACTACCCTGTTCATTAACATCGAGGGAATCACCCACAAAATCCTCTTCTATGTCATGCATTGTGGAAATGAAAATGTTATTTTAGGACTACCCTGGCTTCGAAAAACCAACCCTACCATTGATTGGACTTGTCAAACCATCTCCATCCCTGAATCATCTGACGAATCTTCTGAACTCTACCAAACTTGCACCAGGAACCAACGACCCCATAGAACCCCTGAAAAACCTCCCCAACCCTCCAGACACCTGAATGTCCACACAGTACATGATGCACGCCTCTATGAATACCTCAACTACGAAACTGAGTCCCAGTTTTGTCAACAAGCTAAGGAGGCATATACCATCAATTGCATCATCTGCTGTGGATCCCGCTTTATTCCTCTAGGCTCCCCTGTAATCGCGAAACTCACAACTGCCACTGAACTCGCCATGGCCACCGAAAAAGCTAAACCCACAGTTTCACTTCCTCCTGAATATAAAGAATACTCCTCAGTGTTCTTCAAAGAAACTGCAGATCATCTTCCACCTTCTCACCCATATGATCATAAGATTAACCTTGACGACCCCTTCATATCCAAAATTGGAAAAATCTACCCCTTATCTCCCAATGAACAGAAAGCCACCAAGGACTTCCTCAAAGAAAATCTCTGTGCTAGGAAGATCCGACTCTCAAATTCCCCCCAAGCCTCACCATTCTTCTTTGTCAATAAGAAGGATGGGAAGCTCCGTCCCTGCCAAGACTACCGATACCTCAACAAACATACTGTTTGTGACGCCTACCCACTCCCTCTGATCTCTGACCTTGTTGACAAACTTAAAGATGCAAAGGTCTTCACAAAGTTTGATATATGATGGGGGTATAACAACATCCAAATCAAAGATGGACACCAATGGAAAGGGGCATTCATCACTCATAAGGGACTCTTTGAACCCCTGGTCATGTTCTTTGGTCTCACAAACTCCCCCACAACCTTTCAACGATTCATGAATGACTCGTTCCGAGATATGATCTCCGAGGGATGGCTTGTCATTTATATGGATGACCTCCTTATCTTCTCCCCAGATGAAGCCACTCATGTCGAATGAACCAAAAGGGTTCTTCAACGAATGAAAGAGCTCGATCTCCACCTGAAACTTGAGAAATGTTCCTTCGCCACCAAAGAAGTAGAATATCTAGGAATGATCATCAAACCTGGACAACTCGCTATGGACCCCATCAAACTCGAAGGAATCGCCAATTTGCCTACCCCAACCAAAGTGAAGGAAGTCTGCTCATTCCTTGGCTTTGCCAATTTTTATCGACAATTCATCTCTGATTACTCCACTGTCACATGTCCCCTCATCGACCTCACCAAAAAGAACTCAGGATGGAACTGGACTGAAGCCTGCCAAAAGTCCTTCGACGCTCTGAAGGAACTATTCCTCAACAAACCAATCCTTCATCTCCCCGACCCTGCTGCTCCTTTTGCAATTGCCACCAACACATTGAAATATGCTTCAGGAGCTATTTTCTTACATACCAACATCAATGGTGATTGGCACCCCTGTTCCTATCTTTCTACTTCATTCTCCCCTGCAGAGCAAAACTATGATATTTACAACTGCGAACTCCTAGCCATTATCCATGCTCTCAAAGCATGGTGTCATTACCTCCATGGCTCTCCCTTTCCCATCCAAGTCTTCACGGACCACAAGAATCTCACATACTTCCACCAGGCACAGAACCTCAACCGACGTCAAGCACGTTGGCTTCTGGACCTCGCAGACTTTGATCTAAAAATGATCCATGTTCCTGGCTGCCTTCTTGCCAGTCCAGATGCCCTATCTCACCACCTCGACCTCCATTCTGACACCCCAGATAACACCGGAACTGTACTCCTCCCCAACTCCCTCTTTGTCCATGTCATTGACACTGCTTTGCATCGGAAGGTCTCATCCTCCTCAAAGGATGATCCCCTCGTTCTGAATGCTCTACAAGCACTTGATGGATCTGTACCCCCTGCATTCCGTTCCTGGTTGTTGGATTGGGCCTTTGATGAAGGCGTCCTTACCTACCAAGGTCATGCTTACATTCCCCCCGATGAATCCCTTCGTCACTCTATTGTATCCCACTGCCATGATCATGCCTCCGCTGGACATCCAGGATATCTCAAAACTCAACAGCTCGTTGCCACTGAGTTTTGGTGGCCTGGCCTTGCACAATTTGTTTGCAAATATGTGGAAGGATGCTCCTCCTGCCAACAAGCCAAGGCGAACACCCATCCCACTGTCCCCTCGACTTCTCCAATCCGCTCATCGGCTTCTTCCCCATTCCAACAGATCTCCTGCGACCTTATCACTGACCTTCCCCCCTCTGCTGGCTTTGATTCCCTTTTGGTTGTGGTTGACCACGGCCTTACTAAGGGGGTAATTCTTTGTCCCACTAAGAAAACTGTCTCAGCCCAAGGCATTGCCATGCTCTTTTTCCACAAAGTTTATAAACGCTTTGGGCTATATGACAAGATTATCTCCGATCGAGGAGCTCAATTTGCTTCCACCTTCACAAAAGAACTTGGAAAACTCCTGAACTATGACCTTGCCCTCTCTACCGCTTATCATCCTCAAACAGATGGCAACACTGAATGTGTAAACCAAGAAGTTGAAACTTACTTGTGCATCTATTGTGGAAATAACCCCGCCTCATGGTCTGAACATATGACCTATGCCGAATTCACCCATAATCACCGCATTCACTCGGTAACCAACCAATCTCTGTTCTATCTCATGATGGGATATGAACCCTGCGGCCTTCCCACCATTATATCCAACTCCCACATCCCCGCTGTAGAATCCCGCCTCAAAGAACTTACTGCCACAAGAAACGAAGCTCTCGCTGCCCATGAGCTCGCTTGCCAGGTAATGGCAGCCTGAGGAAACAGAGGATTTATCCCATTCTCTAAGGGAGACAAAGTATGGCTAGAAGCCAGGAACCTGAAACACCGCTCTCCCACTCCAAAGTTTGATCTGAAACGAGAAGGACCCTTTGTTATTACAAAGGTCTTATCTCCCCTCACCTACCAACTCCGCCCTCCGAAAACATGGAGAATTCACCCTGTCTTCCATGCTTCTCTCTTATCTCCCTATTGCGAAAACAACATACACAGCCTGAACTTCCCTTCTCCACCACCTGACCTTATCCAAGGAGAAGAAGAATATGAAATAGAGAAGATTCTATGCCACCACGGCCCTCCCTCTCACCACATGTTCCTTATCCGATGGAAGGGCTACTCAGCAGAAGAAGACTCTTGGACCCCAGAACAAAATCTGAAAAATGCAAAGTCCGCTCTTTCAGATTATAAAAAGCTTCACCCCTCCATCTTCTCCCCTCTGTAGTGCCTTCCACTACAAACACCATGTCTTCCCAACAGACCACTCTCTCATCAGAATCTTCCATCACCGCTTTGACCCCACCTTCTCCATCTTCTACTCTCGCCGATCCCGGATGGGGCTCTAACCCCATTGATGCCATTGAACCTCCCACCCACTGCATTACCTTTCACATTACCCCTGATGAAACTGTATCCTTGTCTGTTCCCATTGCCTACCCTGTCCCACAATCCCCTGTTTCTCCTTCTTCTGTTTGTTTCGCTCCCCCAAGCCCTAGACCTGTCCTTGCCGTCAATATTCCCATCTATGCCAACACCATTAGGGAAGGGACCCCTTCCCCTCGATATATGAACAATGTCGCCTGCTACATTTGCAACACTGGCATGGCTATCCCTATCAACTCCCACCTAGATATGAATTCCGCATTCTTGGCCTTGTATAAAGCATTTCACCAGACCCAACGCCTTTCCCTTGTTACCAATGAAATCACCGCCTTCTCCACTGACCGCATGGATCGCAATTGGGTATCGTCTACCCAACGAAACATCTTATGAGAACTCCATCAAGTAATGTACCAAATGGAGTTTGGAGAATTCCTTCAGGACATCGACAGATATGCTGTCGAGCTCGCCGCCCCTAGAATTGCCAACTCTGGAACATACCCTTTACAACATGATGATGATAGCTCTTCCTCCCCCTCTTATCACTTGGTGTGCTCCCCTTCTACCCCATCTGCCTCCTTGTCTGCCCTGTCCCTGGAGGAACTCCATGCTATGAACAAAGCTGAGAGTACCCACACCCACCAGAGTCAATTGCACTACGGCCACCTCCGCACCAACCCCCTTCTTTCTGCTGACCCAAGATACTGCAACACCTGCTTCCAATGTCACTGCCTTGGACATATTCACCATAATTGTCCAGTATACCAATGCCCTATCATGGGCTGTCACCAATGGGCCCCCGGACACAGCCAGGCAAACTGTCCCATTGCCACTCGCTGCCCTGTTCTCCTTAGTCAGCTCTCGGCCACTCGTCCCCTGGGACATCAACCTTTAGCCGCTCACATCTCAGGTCGCTCTCATGGAACACCTGCGCCTGACTCATTTCAGAACCCACAATGAGGTTCTAACACCTCTTCCAGTTCCTCTCGTTCCTCTTGCTTGTACCGATCCTCTAACTCGGGATGAGGTCTTTCCATCCCTCCCCCTCAACAGTCCGCTTCACCCAGATGCCGCTCCCCCTTCCCGGAGTTGGATGATGTCATTGACGAAACCGGCTACACTAACATTACCGGTTCCCCTGGGTACTCTTGCATGGGCCTCTGATTACCTTTCGACGTGGTCTCAGGGCTAGTATGGGGGTAATGTTATGACTTGCTCTTTTCTCTTTTGGCTTCCCTTTACGACTTACACATGTACTCTTATTGAACGACCCAGTTCTACTCTCAATGTGGACACTATTTCTTTTATTGCTGACGCATTCACACTTACTCATCTTATCTCTTATCTCACTTGCTTTGTCAACAATTACTTCCTCCACTTTCCACTCTGTTCTTTCGCTTTCCATGACCTGCCCTAGTTATGCCTGCCCTTAGTCTTGTAACCAGGTATATAAACCCACTATACCTATCTTTGTACCTTAGCTTAGATCTCCTTGATTATCACCTTGGAATCTATTTCCTTGTCTCAAGCTCCTTCTGGCTATCGACCAGTCACTTTGAACCTTGAAACCTTGAAACCTTGAAACCCTCGTGTTCTCTCGCAAGACATCTTCCTTGGACTTCGTGCTATCATTAAGTGCACACTATCTCTTAGAACCTTTGACCTAGTCTTTCGAGGCTATGCTCGTCCCTACCTGGGCCAAGCGTAACATCAACCAACTAGTAATCAAAGTACCATAGAGGCTTACAGGAGATTGATGAACATCTTCATGCCTTGCTGGCTGCACAAGTGCACCACCAGGACTATCAAGATGGGGCTGAGATAATGTATGAATTCACTGCAATAAGATTGGCTGTAAAACTTACAGGCTGTTCATGGTCCTTGTTAACATGATTGTGTTTTGGGGCAATAGAATCACCATTACTTTCAGATGTGACCACAGGAACACAGTGAGTACTGGTTGGTAACGAAGGTGGGACATTGTTTGCAAACTTGTTCCTGGTGCCAATGGATATGTTGTTTGTCCCTGACAGTTTGACATCAGCTCCCAATGGAGGTGGTCTTGTCTCTATGCTACAATTTGGTTCCTTCTGCTACTAGAGGTACTTTAGTCTATGTTCTACATGGCCAAAAGTAGAGACTTGCTTGAGAAATAGTTTGATCAGTGGAATGATGTTCTGGTACTGGTCGATCTCTTGCAGGACCAAAATGGGAAGAACCATCAACCACAGAATGGTATCTTGAATCTATCCCATTCCGAGCTTCACATATACCTATTGTACATGAAAGTCAGGCATAAGATAAGCAGTGGAATGACAGATATATCTCTTGGCAGACCATTATTACCCAAGTTTAGCATGGCCCTTGGATACCTTGGTACCTCATCCTGCAGAACTAATTGCCGATGTATCTATTTCATTGACGGATCAGACAACCTAGGCGGAGGGGCATTATCAACATCTGTTGCAACATCATGGACATGGCTTTTTGAGAACTTGTGCATATTGTGTGAATCAGATTGTGGGGGTCCATTTACTTGTGGTTTGAACCAGCGAGAATACCTGTGATCATAATCACCATGCTCAGAGGGGGGAGGATTCATGGGTTCCTGTGAGTCACATGGATAGGAGGTGGGTAATCTTGACCCTAAAGAATAAAGGTGCAAGGAGGCATGCAAAGGGGAGTATAAAGAGAAGATAAATGGCAAAAGAAGAGCAGACAGGGTTCCATGATGAGCGTCCATGTGTCCATGCAAGGAAGTTGAACAAAAAGGAACAAGATATTGTATGGCACAGCTTGACTCCTAAGGCTTTGCGAGACATCTGCAAGACCTTTGTCCTCCACCTTGGGAGGAGCAAATGTGCTGAGTACGAGAGGTGAGGGGAGGGGAGGAGGTGGACAACATACTTGTAGTCAATGACCTTTCTGTGTCTCATGGTAGATTATGATGCTCAGTCTGTGAAGAAGGTGGAGTCTATGTTCCCTTGTGCATTCATGTGGCACATTGTCATGCACAAAACGGATGCAATCTTGAGCAGACAACATAGCTACAGGAGTTTCATAGTGAGAACATTGTGAGCCATCATGATCACCATAGGATTCATTAGGGGATGGAAGGTGACGAGGTGGTGGTGTGGGATCCCTATGTCTTGCATGGGAAGATGGAGGCAACGGCCGAGTGTTCCTGTGGTTGGGGGAATATGAATCTGGAACATAGGAATCAACAAGCTGAGATGATTAACTGGGTCACTCTTCTTGCCAATCAGACTCTCCAGGACAATAGTGGCAATTGTCATAGGACATGTCACTTCCACTGGTTGTCAATGTTCATAATTTCCATGTTGTACTGCCCATATTTCCATGTAGGATCTGGAGGGTGTGCATTGACAGTGAAAGTGGAAGCAACCATGGACAGATCATGGTATACTCTTTGCTGAAGACAAACTTTGTACCAGACATGGAGACCTTCTTTGATCACCGAAAGTATGTAGGCTCTGGGGAAAGCTCTGCTTATGAAGGAGGTAGTTGGTCAATATGCCATGAAGATCAGGTAAGTCAAACATCTCAGCAACATTGTCAATGGGAACATGCTTGCATGAGGCATCATAATTGAGATGAATAGCTGTCGATCTGGCTATAAAGGTATGGGATGGAGTGGGGACAGCACCAGGGGAAGAAAAGGAGAGTCAAGTAGCTATGTCAAAAAAGTTACTAGCCTGACATCTCAGGGCCCATATATCATCCAGCAAGTTCCCAGTATCATTATAGTCTTCAGATTCACTGTCACCCTGTGCATCAACATCAGGTCCTTCACTATCAGGCACTACAACAGTGTGGAATGCCAGTGCAGTGTCGAGTAGCTAACACTTCTCATAGCAGTCGACATACTGGCAGATTGGAGCATCATAGTTGTGATTGTTGGTGGTCGAGGCAGGTTCCTTGACGACTTCAATGTGGGCATGCTCTGTTGTGTCCACCAACCACTGTAACAAAGAGCCAACCCACACAATACTGGGAGCAACACTTTGCATCAGTTCTATCTTTGGAATATGCCAATGCTTGAGGATAGCCTTTGACTTGCTGCCATGTTGAAAGCCATTTTCAATAATGGCTTCCTTATGGTCATGAAACTCTTGCAACATGGCTTTGATCTTGTCATTGGTAATAGAGGTGATAGCAGTGGACTGCAAGTGATACCAAAACTCCATGAGGGCATGAACTGCAATGATAATGTTAGGATCTGTTGCACCAGCAATGACAACAATGATGAATCATTGCATATCCCTTTGAGCCCTTCCACCAACTTGCTTCAGATTTGTGATCCTGCTAGAAAAGTGGTGGAGAGAAGTGATATGGGGGATGATGGAGAATCAGAAGTTCAGCTCATCAATACCAAGGGCCTGCATATACCAGCAAATATTGTGATTCCAGAACTCATGGTGCCATTTATGTAGACCTTCAGGGGTAATGAATTGAGAAGGTTGAACGAGTGGCCAGTCCTGATAAAACAGGTGTGAGATACCACTGAGCCGAAATTCCTCACAGGCTGTGAAGTACTTGGCAACATCAGCAATATCACAGTCGATAGCCACTAACTGGTTAAATGTAGTGGCAGCAGTGTGAGGCTGGTGGTGCTCTGGATCACTGAATTCTTTATACATAGCAGTTATGACAGGGGAGGTGTTGAGACACACATGCAAGCATGCATGCCTCTGGCATATCAACAATATATGACACTAAAGGTGTGAAGCAGTACCACATGTTTCCAATGGAATCAGCCATCATTCGACCTATGTGTGCTGCCTGTTTGAGAGGTTCGAGAATGATGTTGAGGCATTGGTGAAAAAGTCATGCATCAAGAATGCCACACATTCTAGAGTTGGAATGTATAAACTTTGTGATTGCTTTCAAGGCCAGGAGAAGAAAGGCATGTGAGGATCCCTTTTTTCTCACACTCATTTTGATGTTTACAAAACTGATCAATAGCAGATGCATGACCCTACCACTGCACATATTCATAATATTTGTTTTGTTGAATGAAAGAATGGCACTGCAAAGGGTAGCACCTGCAGGTATCTTTATCTGGGAAAATTTGTAAATTAACATATTCGCCTAGACTGTGAAAGCTCTTACCTGATTGTCCCATGCACCATCACTACTCATATATTCTGTATATACCCTCACAAGGCACTCAGCTGTTGTGAACAAACAGTATGGTGAGAAGTCCATCTTGTTAGCCAAATAGGAATAGCCAAATAGTGACTTGATGCACTCGAATGCATCACAGAAATAAAGGTGAACCAGTTGCTTTGTCTTGTGTGTGGTAGGAACTATCTGAAACTGCCATTGTGAATCAGATGAAAGGAGTTCCACACATGAGCATAGTTCCTTTGCTGTGTGAAAGGAAAGTGACATCTTCTTTGCCTGAACCACAATGGATGGTCAAACATATGCAAGCAATTAAATACTAGTAGAATGTACTGCCTGCAGGGAGAGAAACCTATTGATGGCACTCATGCTAAGCTGTGACAAAGCTGACAGAAAACTGACCATCTTCCACTCATCAAGACTTGTGAAGGGGTAGTAAAGATTAATCTTCTGGTAGACAGCATATGGATCTAAGTTAAACTGGAAAAAGAATGTCTCTCCCAGCTCAAAAGTCACAGATGCACCAGGAAAGATGTCAACAATTCTTCCAAAAGGGTCCACTGGTGCAGGGAGGGGAGGGGAAGCAGAACACCTGTCTTCTACTGGGTCATGGTAAGGAGTGCTGTCCCAGCCCAGATCTGGGTGTTACAACTCGTTCTTTCTTTTACTTCTTTTTACGTATTACACCTGTACTCAAGTCGAACTCCTTAGTTCTACTCTTGACTTGGACACTATTTCTTTTATCACTGACTCACCAACGCTTACTTTCTTTATCTCTTATCTCAATTGCTTCGTCAGTGATTACTTCCCCCACGTTCCATCTCCTTCTATCGCTTTCTATGACCTGCCCTGATTATGCCTGCCCTTAGTCCTGTAACCGGGTATATAAACCCGCTATACCTATCCTTGTACTGTAGCTTAGATCTCCTCGATCAACACCTTGAATCTACTCTCTTGTTCCAAAGCTCCTTCTGGCATTTGACCAGTCGCTCTGAACCATTGAACCTCTGAACCTTGAAACCTTCGTGTTCCTCTGTGGAACGTCTTCCTTGGACTTCGTGCTACCATTAAGTGCACGCTATCTCTTTGAACCTTTGAACCTTAGTCTTTCGAGGCTATGCTCGTCCCTATCCGGGCCAAGTGTAACACTGGGCCAAAGTCAGAATGAAACTCATATGGTGAGGACAGTGATATGTCATTTCCTTCCTTTTCATATTCAACTTGCTCTTCTGCAGCCTGAGGGGCTGCCGAGACCAGCTCTGTGTTCCAGTCAAGAGCATTGCAGGCCGATCGAGGCTGCACTCTATGGAACGTGACTGCCCTGCCAGTAGGGAAATTCTTGAGACACTTGGAACAAATTGGCATCAACAGATCAGGTAGAAGGGAGGCTTACAGGCTATGTACTGCCAGCTCATGGCCAGAGAGTATATAATATACCATGCAGTTGCTTAGTAAGTCATAATTACAGACTATATATAAAAATTCTTCATTTGTAAATTTGTTATTTCTCCCTTCACAATCTGTCCACCTTGATGACCAGTGCCAACCAGCCTGAATTCTCAGCCAGTGATTTGTTGTATGTTTGGCCAACTGACTCTCTCCCAGACTCTGACTCCACTGCCAACCTTTCCATGTCACTGCTGCACTGCCACTCTACTGCTCTGCACAGCATAAGTGCTCAATTCACCTCAAGCATGGTCCCTGGCACACCTGGTGCTGACAGACTTTCTCTGTCTTTGCTATCAATCGGTCAATCATCACTCCCCCACCAACCCTGTGTGCTATTAAGAGGAATGCTCTTGGCTGTTGGTGCCATTTATGAATGAAACTCCATTCATGCTCTCTCTTACACTGGGACACCTCTCCAGAATGCTCTACTTGAGCCAGTGTCTCATAGTTCCACCATAAGTACTCATATGGCAGCAAGTGTTTTAGGAAAAAGACTCAGGGTACATACACAATACATCAGTCAGTGGATGACTATCAAACATTTCAATAGACTGATGTAGATGACACCTCTCACCCCAAGCACGAAGAATTTGAATGCCAAGAGGCACTTCTTGTCATCAAGGCTGCAAGGGTTCAATTGGCTGTCTGTTGAAGTGAGAAAGATTTAGTATGGGCACAACTAGATGAGACTGCAGTCCTCAATACTCTCCACAAATATTGTCTTGCTGAAATGGAAAGGAGGTTTGATATGGCTGAGTCTCACCTTGAGTCCATTCATAATTCCATTCAAACAAATGGAGGCATCCTTTGCAAACATTCTCTGCACAAGTATTGTTGTCAGGATTCAACCTCAAGTATCATTATTGATCATGATCCTGGTATGTACTTAAATAGAAATCATAGTCTCCTAGTCTTATAGTCTCACTTCATGCAGATCAAGGATCACCCAAGGCCCAGGTCACAATGTAGCAGACCACTGTCCTGTTGTTGTCACTCTGAGTTCATACCACGTTCTGTTACTTAACTGTAATACCATTGTTGTGTTTTATCCCTTCTGTGTCCAGAGGAGAGAAAAATAGAGTGAACTCTGAGTCCTGTGAACCACTGACAAACTGTACTGTACTGCTGGACAATAGTGTTGCTTAGTCATTTGAGCAGCAGTAGTACAGTCTGTTACAGTACATTGTTCTGGCCTGCTACCCTAGCATGGACTTCAATATCTTGATCTCACCAACCATTAGTTCCTTGACCACCTCATTCAGACCACTAACCATGCAACTTAACAGTAGGCCTGGTTGACCTCACTGGCATGTGTGCCATTGAGTCTCATCAGTGCAATTCTCCAGGCTCCCTCCTCTCTCCTTAAGTTCAACGATTCAAGTTGAGGATTTGTATGCTCATTTCATGAGTTGTTTTTTAGGTGGTTTGGGTGGTTGGGTAAGTCCATTACCACATTCATGAGTTGTTCTTGGTGCTGACATGACTTGTCATTGCTGGCACTGTTTGTTGTGCTGTCACTGCTACTTTGTCCACAGTTGTCTCCACCTCCCTTTGCATCTCCACAGTTCTCAATGTCTGCCATATCACCCTCTGACATGTTCACTGTTTCTGCAAGACTTCATGGCTTGTTGACTTGAATGGGACTTGATCCCTCTTCATCATTGTCACAGCCATTTGTACTGCCGCCTGGGTTATTCTGCTGGTATTGGGTATCATTTTGTACATTGGTGTCACCTTTTGACTTGACTGCTGTGTCTGTGTGTCCTGACTGGTGTTGCTGATCTTGGTGTTGGACTCATGCAAGACTGTTGCTTCTCTGTCTCTCACTGCATGTGATTGTACTCTGAGTCGTTTCTGTAGAAACACAGCTAATGATTAATGGTGTAGATTCATCTTCCCCCCTGCTTTAAAGATTTTGTCATGTTTGAAGTCTTTGACTGTACCAGTTGGGAGCCCATGTTTGGATGGTGTTCAATGATGAGGGATTGGCAATTGTACCATACAAATGACCACATTTATGGACATGTTATCTATGCTACATGGTTGCATTTAACAAGTATTCTAGATTACCCCTTATACCGTGAATGGTATCTTCGACTGTAATGGAATTTTCTATTCAACTCAAGGGACTCTATATATCACTGTGAGCTATGTTAGGCTGTGGTCTACTGTGATCGACTGCATTACCATGCCACTGGTGGACTGTGGGCGCTGTGATTGGCTGGATTGACATGTGTCTGTGGAATTATGGGTGCTGTCTGCTTGGCATCACTTATGCCACTGTCATGCTTCTGAGGCATCATGCTGTAAATTGCTGTAATAATGCTGTCATCACTGTTGTCACTGTGCCAAAATAAGGGGTTTACTGAGGAACTATCCACCAGATTATTTCTCTATTTTTCCTTCTTTTTCCTATATCTAAAACATTAGATAACCATAAATAACCTCTATAACCTGGACACTACACTTTCACTAGTAACTGATTCCTAATCAGTTATACTAGTCACACAATAGTCACACAATAGTCACACCCTAGACATTGTCTAGCATCTTATCCTAGACATCACTACATGTCACACCTTGACATCACTCAGTCACTCAATCTAGTCAGTCACATATGTGCTACACTTTAGATCCTAGTTCACTACTCATTCTCTCTACACTCTCTAGATCACATTTTCCTACAAAGCCCACTATTATCCCACACTTTTCATATCTAGGCTATGCACTTTGGACTTTCTCCACATGTGACTCACACATACTCATGCCCATCTCATGTGTCAAGTTCAGATCCTCTGGGTTCAAGTCTGGTGAGATCCAAGGGAGATAGGTAAGGAGAGAACAGAGGTTCAACTAAAGTCAACAGAGGTGTGGAGTTATGGAGGTGTGAGGACATTGGTGCAGGACTTATGTGTCATGCCCTTGTTAGGTCCCATGTTCTTGTATTTAGGGTAGAGGGAGGAAGAAGGGAAGTCAGACTTGAAAGGAGGTGACTTAGTTAATTTTCATACTAAAGATACAACAGAATAATACAGGGAATTTATATTGACAAATGATAACAGTTCTGACAGTTCTGTGTTCCAGTCTTGGAACACCTATTCTGGAACCCTGAAATGGCCCTTAAAGACTCACTTGTAGAGTGAAGCTTTCTAGGTCACTACTTGCTAGAGAAAGATAAAAGAGAAGAGATGATAGAGTCGCCTTTAAGGGGAGAACTCCAAGAGAACAAGACTGGGAAGTCTTGGTCTACTTTGGAATAGTATTTATACTACTGGTATATGCGCACAAACCAAGCTATGCTACTGATATATATAGTAAGTACCCTTGGTACTAGGTAACACGAGGGAAAGGCATGTATGATCATACATGTGTTGTGCACATATATGTGGCAGCATAAGGCTGTGGTGGATATTTAATGTGAATAGGAAACATAGATGTGGGAGATGAGATACGTATGTGTGAATAGAAGTGATAGAGCAGAGATGAAAAGAGATTAGATTAGATAGTGAAAGAGAGATAGGGGTTTAGAAAGGAAAGAAAAAATTGATAAGTCCAAATGCTTAGCGTAGTGATCATAACAAACCCCTTCTGGAACTTTCCCATGCCTTCCAATCTTGGAACCTCCGGAACCACTTTTGGAATATTCACATGCTCTCAGAAACATCAGAACCACTTCCAGAACTTCCAAAATCAGAAGTGCAGAAGCACTGTAAGTACTACAACTCTTATTCGCTTACCTTATAAGGTTCTTCCAGGTTCATCACGGCAATATTGTAGGTGATATAATACGAGCATATCTCTACCCATAATATACATATATATACTTGCACTTCACTTACAAGCACCTCAGTTGTTTCTGCCCATCTTAGGCACCAGCTGAGATGAGTTACTTTACTTAGTTTCTATCTCTAACTAATGTACTATAGTATTGAGCAACCACTCCTCTCTCTCAGACATTATTAGGTTATGAGCCCTGTTGATGCAAGCTAATCAGACAAAACTTGAAATGACTCAACACTTGCACATCCCTCAGCACACCTCTCATCAGCTACCAGCCACTTTTGGCTATTGACTATCTGACACCTGTTAGAAAATAAACACTATTCTGTCAAATCCTACCCTGTTCTGTCACTCAGCATGACATCAGATACTATCTGAAGTGATGAAATCCTAACCAAACCCAAAACCATTCCCCTGTGGAAGGTCAAGGTCATCCAGAAACTCTGGAGCAGCAAGGTTTATGAAGTCATCTCTGGAACAAATGCAAAGCCCACTCTTGGAGCAACTGGAGTAACAACTTTAGACATCTGTGACTGGTCAGTGCATGATGAAAAAGCCCATGGCATTATATAAGAACATATTTCTGACACCCTCCTACTTAAAACAGAGTCCTGCAACTCTGCAAAAAAACTCTGGGACAAGCTCATATCACTTCTAGATGCTCCAAGTGTCTCCTCTGCCTTTTATATATTCCAGCAACTTTTCAATGTGATCTGAGATGGCAACTCTGACCTTTTGGAACACATTACATCACTCCAAACCTCAGAATCCCACCTTGCTGGCATGAAGTTTATAGTCGACTCCAAAGTCATGGCATTTATTCTCCTAAACTCCCTTCTGAAATCTCTGAAATGGAAGCTATTCAAGTCCTCCTTTATCAACACCACAGAGAACAGCAAACTGACATTTGATGCAATAGAAACTTGAATGATTATGGAGGACACCCATCTACACTCCTCTGCACATTCTGAGTCAGCAATGAAGGCCTCTGGAGCATGAAAGCTCTCCACTCAACCTTCAAATGCTTCTGCTTGGTGTGAACACCACCTGTCCTCCACACACAACTCTGCTGACTGCAAAACCTACATCAAGTGGGTTACAAAATTGAGGAGTGGAGGATTTAGGAGGCTGTGGAAAGAGAAAGAGAAGGTGCTGACCACAAGACCTACATCAAGTGAAACGACCAGAACCCACTTAAGGGTCTAGTGTTTGTAGTTGCAAGAGTACTAGTGAGGATGTTCTGGGAAAACTCCAAGAGAACAAGACTGGAGAGTTTTGTACTACTTGGCTAAAGTATTTATACTACTAGTACATGTGCACAGACCATGCAGTGCGGATCTACAGATACTATACTTGTATTACTAGGTCTGAGACTGGGTAACATGAGTTGCATGCTTATTGGAGGATAGGCATACCTGTGCAGGCATGTGTTGGATAGGGGGCATGAGGTGTGCATGAGGTGCATCTCATGTTAATCTAGAGTGTGTCACTGCAAGATCAATATCATGGGAGAATATTGGGCTTTGTGGGAAAGTGAGCAAGTGAGCAAACATAGGGGCTATTGGAGTATTCAGTTAATTGTGAGTGTAACAGATGCTATAACTTGCAATCTAAGACTCACCTTTTATTGCTTACCATATAGCTAAGTCTTAACAGATAACCCTTGCAACTCTTATCTTATCAAGTCACATGATCAGTCACATGACCTTATCTCTTATCTTGGCTGTGCAACACATGTTGTACTCATGGCATTCTCATGCTCACCTCATGCTTTCTCTTTGACTCACTTTTCCTTATCGTCCAATAGCACTATTTCCTCTTATCTAGGCAGTGCTTATCTATGCCTCATGGTACCAGGTCTCAGGTATACTTACTACTTATAGTCTCTACACAACATGGTCTGTGCATGGTCGCTTTTAGTAGATATGGTCATACTCTTAGTAGTATAGACCTTAGTCTATTCCTCCTGTTGTTTCCTTTGATCTTCTTTTGAGGCCTACAAGCCTAATAAACCATCATTGCCAATAGTATAGGACTCCAGCAAGTGCTCTAGGACTTCTTGACCATAGTCAAGACTTAGGTCATTATAGTGAGTAAATGAGCGTCTGGAAAAATAAGGAAAAATAGATGAAAAATAGGGGTATTTGTAACACAATTATGATTCTCATCTACTCTAATGTTACTTCATCTCTGAATTCTTCTCTACCTCTGCCCATCACCACTTCAGCTTCCATTTCCTCTATGGTCAACCCCTCCAACCTATTGCTGGTCTCTGTTCCCTCTGTTTCCTCTGAGAGTAGAGCTTCCAGCTCTTGGTTGGTATGCACTCTCCTTTCTGCGGCCAACTCTGCCAACTCTCCCTCCAGCACACTCTTCTCATCCTCCTCTGAATCATTCCCTCCTCCAAAAACCTCCATCATCTTCAATTCAAGGAGTTGCACCAAAAGAGCATTCTGGGATTTGATGTGCTGGTTCTGTGTTATCAGGACATCCTGGATGTCATGAGCCATGTTGACAAGTTGCACCCCCACCTCCAACCATAAGGAAACAGTCTTTTCCTCCACTATCTCCTCAGAGGTCTTCTTTCACTTCCTTGATGGTCCTGCCTCACCATCTACACACCTCTGCTTCTCCAGCTTCTCTGGTATCCCCACTCCAATATGCTCACACTTTACCTTCACCTCATGGCACTCCTTGTACGAGGTTGACTTACCAGTTCTGAACTCACACTTGAGTTCCTGGTGGTCACACCTCAAGCACTGCAGTGGTGCATGCTTCTTCCCCTTATCCATGCTTTGTTGCACTTGGACTTCCTCCACCTGAGTTCTGTTAGAAAATGCCCTCAACTCTGAAATTATCACTCACCCTTTTACATGCTGCCTCTTCAGCCTCCTTACGATGCTGCTTCTCCTCTTCACACCTCTGTTGCTCCTCTTTCTCTTTGTGTGCCCTTGTGCACCTTCAGCATTTCATGAACTTCATGGTGGAGACATCATTATTGTTGTCCTTGTGCTCCACAAGGCAGGCATTGGGCCACTGTTTAATGTTGTTGGATATGTTTGAAAAGTAGGAAGTTGATAGGTACCAACTCCGAGTTACCCCAGGCTTTTATATCCAAAAAAAACAGCAGAGTTTCAATTCCAATCATTGATCTGTGGGTGGACCACATCACATGACCTTGGACAAAGCATTCACATGGACTTCGGGTCACAACCCAGAAATTCACCAAGTTCAACTCTAGTCAACTCCAAAATACCTTGAAACACTGTCTGACCTCAGACCTAGATATTGACAAGTCCAACTCTGTTCCAACTCTGGAATACCTCAGACAACCTTTGACCCCAAGTCAACAGACATATCTTGGACTTGTACCTCCGAACTCTGTACCTTTATCAACCCCTTTCAGCTCTAGTTTGCATTTCACCTGTCAATCAGTACAGCCTACCCTGGCTGTGTTCCATGTTCTGTTCTGATCATCATTCTGCTCCTATGTACATTGCCTTTGTGCAGTATTTATGGATTCAGATTTCCTCTGGATTTTTAGTGTATATAACACTTCTGTATTCTCTATCGTATCAGTAGTACAAATATCTCATTTTACTATTCCTAGCCTTGTCTACCATACCCAACCCTCCCATCTATATACACCCTCTTCATAATCTTCACCCCAAACCTTTGAAATACAAGGACCAGTGAGTCTGACAAGGGCGTGACACATAAGTTCTGTGCTGATGTCCTCAACAACTCTGCTTCTCTGGTCATTTTGCCCTCCAACACCTCTGGGCATTGCTGCTAGTCAGTGACCCATGTTGGCACCTCCTATGTGTCTTGTCTGAATGGACTTTGGTCCATTAACCTTGGACTTGACTCATAACCTCAATAGCTCCAGTACACCTGTACCTCGACACCTCCAAACCTCTGCCAGAGCTAGACCAGTCCAGAGAAACATGTATTGTGACACTTCCACTCAGGGGTTTTCCTAACAGGCCTTGAGGGCTTGGCCTAAGAGGGGGATACTCTCATGACCCAGAATTTACCAAGTCCAACTCCAGTTAACTCCAGAATACCTCAGACCAATGTTTGACCTCAGACCTAGATAATATTAAGTCCAACTCTGTTCCAACTCTGGAATATCTTAGACAACCTTTGACCTCAAATCAATGGACATGCCTCAGACTTGTACAGTGGCTCAAAAAACTGTCCCAATATTTGCATATTTTTCACTAAACACGATACCCCCAATACCCCCTAACCCTCACCCTAACATATAAGTGTATGAAATAATGTACTTACTCATGGCTTTCTATGGACCCAAGGATCAAGTGATTTGAATAACATTTGATGAAATGGTAGCCATTTCAAAATGACAACTCATTGGGACAGTTTTTTGACTTTGAAGTCTTATTATATATATCAGACCCTGGAATGCTGTAAGATGGTGACATACCTTAGGTAATGACTATATTATGTCACCATTATGTAATTAATTATTCTACAACATATATAAACCCTGCCATCACAAATAAATTCCCCCA
>JBBPTD010000687.1:0-18856 GCA_038093895.1 Boletus aff. mottiae
CAAGTCTGGTCTTCGGACCGGTCGCAGAGCGAAGAGTGACGGTAGGTGGGCAGAGGGGAAAGCAAATATCGCCTTGACGAGTGCCAAGGATGCACGAGCCTATGGAAAAAGGAGATAGAGGAGCCAGCAAGTGCCGGCACCTGCTCGTCTCTTGACAAATGATTTCAGCCCTCCGACCGGAGCCCCTGCCTTCTCCGCCGACAGTCAGACACATCATTTAACCATTCAGTTCCAGTCACCCATTCAGCAGACCAAACTCACGGACACAAGGTGCATACACGGCATGGTCACAGAATGGCAGAAAAAAGGCCGATGTGCGTCCCCCGAGTATGGAGTGGCAGCCAACCAGACAGTCGACCGCTAGTGAGTGGTAAGAATCAATCATAGATCCACTCACCCATCCGCCGATCTCGGGCCGTTTTTGGAGAGAAAAAATTTCGTTGGGCGATAAGGTCATAAAACAAATTCACCCGGTTCATGATGCTGGCTTTCAATTGGGTTACAAACGTACGGAGCGCTTGACGGTCACCATCAACATGCGCTTCCAAGTCAGTCAGGGTTTTGTGCGCACCTCGACCCCCAACTTGCACGCCAAACTGTCGGTTATAGCTTGACTGCAGTTGGATCAAGCGGAGCGAGTGAGAAGGAGACAACGCTGCCGCACGCCAAGGAGCCTGCTGTCAGTGAACCCTTTGCACGAATTTATGAACGTGTTCCTTGTCGGCGAGCCAAGCATCCTCGTTGCTTCCACCGTGCATCGCGCGGCGAAGTCAAAAAAAAGAGGTGGAGTTGCCTCGATATGCTGCCGTATTCCCAGTGCATGCCAGAGAGATATGTAGAGTCTCGGCCTCGTACATGATCATGATCAGATCTCAGGGAAGAACAAAAAAAGAAATGACTTACACATGGAAGACACTGAATCAGTCAGCTGCCATCCGTACCACATCCGCACCAATGAACGGGTATCATCCTTGGCTGGTGATATGGCCGATAAGCGAGCGACAACCACCGATATATCATGAGACTGCAAAGCGCGCAATTTTTTTAATCGCATGGGAATGGGGCAAGAGGAGTGGTCAAATTCCTCTTTCGTCAACCGTCCTCCAAATAGAACTCGATGTGCGAGAAGTCTTCAAGCGAGGGGCAAGGATTACGCGACATCCCTGTCACCGGAGAAGTAAAAATCGCTGATGCTGTGCCCTGGTAAGTCTTCTTCTGAAATGAGGTACTTGGTCACCACGGTTGCCACGTTTGTGACTGGATGATCTCGACCCAAGTAACAAGGCGAATGCAGTAAGGGGACAATTGAGTGAGGGTGTTCAGAGGTCAGCCAGGAGAATCGACGCACTCGGATCTGGGGGTACTCAGGCTGACTGCAACTCTACCCTTGTAGCAGTGCAGGAACAAGTAAGTTACCAAAGTCCCTTACCAGTGAGGAAGGTGAACGCACACCACGTTTGATCACTTTATGAAAGAACCTATTAAAATGGCCGGGTCATGTAGAACAATGTCCAAAATGTCTGGTTGTGTAACAGTCCATTATGTAAACAGAAAGAAAACTACGGCAGTGACTCAATTTGCGGTATGTGTTATGAATAATAGAGACCTTCAAGAGTCATCGCACAAAAAAAGAACGGCACTGGTTATCGCGCCCGACGTGCAGTTGGCACAGACACGGATGTCGTAATTGGAGTGGTGCTCACACCAGCAGCAATCGTCCCAGGTGGACAAAGCGTTGTTGGCACTGCAGAACCCACGGCGTCCCAGGCGTCAGGGTAACTGCACCCTTGCACCTGCGTAGGTGCTAAACCGGTATCTGCGGAGTCGTACCACCCGTCGCCGATGCTCACAGTCGGTGTTGGAGAGAACGACGGGGGAGGGAGTGTGGGTATGGGGCTCGTCGACGTATATGTGGGAAGCAATGCTTGGTTCGCGCCCAACGTCAAACCGTTTATGGATGCGGGGGGATACTGGCTGTACATAGCTAACGAGGTGGCAGCGATGGTACCTGCGCCAGCGCCACCTGTCTGCCACGACGCATATTGCCCATTAAAAGGTTGGGGCGGGACACCGAGAGCTGCACACGTTCCGAGCGCCGTCCGTGGGTCGGTGGGTATCCATCCACCCTGCAGCCCGAGTTGGTAGGACCAAAGGGGCGCTTCAATCGTGTTCGTTGTGGAGGAGTTGCCGATCTATTCCAGCCATTCGTCAGCAATCGTACGTTAAGGAGGAAACTGGCAAACCTTCCAAGTCCAGTAAAACCAATTCTGAAGGGCGTCCATAGAAGCTAAGGTGAATTCCATAAGGCCATCTTTCAATGTTTGATTCCACTGAGACGAGTCCAGGAATAGCGAGCATGACGGCCCAAAGCTCGACGTTCCTTTTGTGCCAGTCAGGAACAGCCCACATGGATTGTATCCATCACTGAATTCGCCCGCGATGGTCACTCCGAAAGCGGTCTGGCTGTGAAGGACATGAGGCAATGGAAGGCTCAACAGTCAATTGGCAAAGGTACCTCGCGTTCATGCTATCGGCCCATGCATCACAGGCAGTCTTGGGCCAAATCCCGCCTGCTTGAAGGCCTGTGCCAGTGGCAATTGGCTGGGTATTTGAATTACCATTGAAAGCAAAGTAAGGGTGTGTGTCGAGAATAATGCGATCTGACCCTTGCAGGAAGCCTGCCCAACTTGCCACGCCTTGAAAACCATCGTGGATAGCAATATACGCTCCGTGCCCTTCACCAACGCCCGTAATGTCACGAATCATATCATAAACGGCAAGGTAACTGAAGAAGATATTGCTCATCGTCCACCCAAAACAGTATGTAGCGAGGCTTGACGACTCACAAGGATGATAATTGGTCTTTGCCAATGGTGGATAGCAGAGGCTCGTTCATGATGCTGAAAACAGGAACTACGGGCTCCCATTCAGGCTGGGAAATAAACTCGGCAATGATCCTGATATAGTTCAGTGCGCGTTCGGCGTTAGCTATGCCCATAACGCCATTGAGAAAATTGATGCTGCCCAGCTTTCCAGAATGGTTGTAACCTGTATGTTGTGCATGGGGTGGGAAATTTCCCTCACGCTAGCGTGAAGGCTATGGACATACCATTCTGCGAGCCAGGAATAGTGTGAAAGTCTAAATTAACTCTGATCCCGTATTTTCGAGCCCATTGTAGAACACGTAGAATGTATCTGGCAAGGCTGATTAGTGACTGATCCCAAGAGTGTAAAGACACACATACGGCCAGCAGACTTTTTCTAGGAAAGGTTCAAAATCCCACTTCTCGATGGCCCAAAATGGTATTGGTAGGCGAATCCAATTCAATCCAGCCCCAGCCATTTCCGCAATGTCTTGTTCCGTCTGTCAAACATGCAGTCGACGTGATCACATTAATTAAAAAGGACATAGATTACTTACGATAAACGTCTTATAATGGTCTTCAATTTGGTTTAAACCGCCACTGGCTGTATCGGCAGCCATGAGGGTGCTTAAGGTCCACTCGTCTACGGCAGCAGGGTATTTCTGAAAGAGCGCAGGGGAAATGAATGGTTCGAGGACAAATAGTCCTCCCAAGTTAACACTGTCACAATGCTCAGCGCGGGACACACCACGAAGCATGACCAATTACCCATAAACCTTGTCTTGACCCCAAGTCCAACTCGTGTTTAATGGTGGCGTCCATGAATTTGGTTGAGCGTTATTATTGAAGGGGTCCTCCGGGTCGTATACCCCTGTGAGGATGAGTCAGGAGGGTTGTTGGTGGAGATCTTAACGCGAGTAAGGAGATCCAGAATGAAAATGCGGAGTGCGTTTGGGAGTTATGGCAGACGAATCGTTTATACATCAAGACTGGAATCTGCGCGTGCGCCAACCATAGTAGGAAACAAGGTGTTCGACAAGGTGGTGACAAACTTCGAACACGATAACCTCGAAGAATTGATGAAAATGGAAGTGCGCAAACTCACAGAAGCCACCAAAATTATTGATATATGTGAATGTTGTGCCATCCGAGGTTGTGATAACTGAGCCATTCCCACCGGTCGTCAGACTCTTCCCGGTGGGACCTGGACCACTAGTGCCTGGCGGGCTGGAGCTGCTCGTGGAACTTGAAGAAAGATTAGAGCGAGGTTTGATAACGAAGAAGTAGACCGGGATGACGATTGCCGCAGCTGCGATAACGAGGGCGACAAGTGCGATGATCCAAAAGATGGGACGTCTAACGATCGATGGCTTGCGAGACGATCCGAGATTTCCCGGAAGTACGGGAGTACCGGAAGCGTCGCTAAACCGCTTCCCGTCTTGAACAAGGAGAGGTGAAGAGTTGCTCCCAGAGTGTAATGCGAACGATCCACGGGAAGAAGCACTGACGGACTCGGGCGTCTGTTCGATGTATGTGGCTCTGGGAGGCTCTAACAGCCAAGTGTCTTGCGAAGGGGTATATGGCGCCCTGCCATATGACTCTACTTGACTAACTGGTCTTGAGGACGGGTATGAGGACGACATCACCAAGTGAGAGTCAGTGACATGGAGAGACGTGAAATGCTGAGATTAAATGCGGTATCTGACCATCAGTGCCATCATGACACAGCATATGATCTAGTCTGTCAGCGGTTTTCCTCGTCCGACGTCTACTTGTGACCACGTGAACCAATCACAGCACTAGGAAGTACTGACTTCTGACTGGACCACCACATCGCATCACATGCTCGTTCCCCCCGTCGTGGAATTTTTGTGGAGCAGGTACCAGCTGACATGAATTGATAGGTCTTGGTCGTAGGAAACTACCTGTGACCTGACATGGTCGAGACGGTATCGCACTTGACAGACTTTGGGAGTAGGTCTCAGTAATAGCTTGGGAACCTTGCTCGCCATTGGTACTCCGCTTCTCCCATGCCTATATCAAATGTCGAAGTGATTCGTCTCTTTCGCAGGCTTCATTCCATGCGCCTATTTTTACATCCCGCCATAAGCAGTCACCTGTGGCCTCGAAGCTTCGCGTGTCATGTAGGCGAACAAGAAAACTTTGCAGTCAGGCTAGGCATGACAGTCTACTTCTACTCTATCTGATGTGCTAGGACTAACTGTTATTCTTGCGAGCATGGAAGCTAGACATGCCCAGCTGTGTGCGAAGGCTTGGCACGGCTCCGCTGGCTGTCTCGTGCGACAACCACGAGCTCTGCTCGTCAAGTCTTGAAAACAGGCCAAAAAAACTAATATACTATGAACAGACTCTCAGTGAACGGACATGGCGACGGTCGCTAGGAGAGTGGCAACAACCCACTCATGCTTGGTATCGTTATTATACAGAGCGCCTGCCTGGGGAGCTTAATACGCCATTGGAGCCCAGACTAGTAGATGCCGAGTGACCCGGTATTGTATCTGATAGCATGGGTTACCATGTCCGTCATGTGTTCCCCGACTTCCACGATGGTGGAGGAGTGTTTTTATCGGATACATAATTGCGTCCAAGTGCGTACTTGCTACTGGGCGCAAAGCGCTCAAGCGGGGGATCGAGGTACGGAAGGACTTTTGGGTCACCAGAGTATGTAATCCCGAGCCACCCCGTTTTGATCGGGTTGCGGAAGCTGACAACGGTTACAATTATTTAATTATTATGGTCACCAGTCACCGGAATGTAACCACTGGTTCTGGCTCGAAACTATCACCACAGATTCTAAATCCACACTGTTGCATCTGGCTGCGACAAGTGTCCCAGGCGTCGCTACTGATTGGCTAGTGTGGGCCAGTGGAGAGCTCAGCCCGTCGTTGCTCAATGTTTATTTGTTAATTTATCTAGCCACCTGGTCTCAATGGTACCTTTACGATGAAGGTTACTATGATTTTCGGTAATCATGGCAAGTGAGTACAGTACAATTCGTTCACTTGGCAACTAGTTATCAATACGTGAAAAGGGGTCATCAGCACAGCCAAGATCATAGATGATAAGCAATATTAGTATGCCAGGAATGAACACCTCAGCGTAGTTCGCGGAAAACGAGCTGAAGAAGCGTTATCGTACGAACGAGTAGTATGACTGGCCCTGAGACAGGAAACAAATGGTAACTGCCTGCCCCGAGGCACCTACGACGAGATCACGGGACATGGTGGCTTGACCTCTTACAGAGAATATAAGAAAGCAATCACAGTCTTCTCCTCTTACAGAGACGGAGTCGTCCGTTTGCGTTCGCTGTACGTTACTCCTCTTCACTTCAGCGTTCAGCTTTACCTAATATATACATAGTACAACCCCTTAATTTTCAACCACTTTATCTAGGACTTTACGCACGTCCACTCGCTCCCCTGCCACGTATCTGATTTACCTGAGCCTCTTGCCAAGTCACGGTGCGCGATGGTTGGTCTGTCCCCCGAGGACATTCTACGTGTCAATCTCAACCGCATGCTGTTGGGTATCTCCCTGTAGCACATGTGCGGTAAAACCCGCTTGGGACCACGAGGCCGGACCCAAAAATCGTACATGAATGCCGCGGGCCACTTGTGGAGCATCACTCAACTAAAGATATGGACCAGCCTGCTGTCCATAAAACGTATAGCTCCCAAGCTTACTATCACATCCTACAGATCAGCGGCGGCTCCATGAGCGATGCAGCGCATGCCTCGACCAGTTTGTACTATATAGTCGCCGCTGGTCCAGGCACTGGACCAGAGGCTCGCGGGAGAGGCACGATTGCACAGCGTTGCAAAGATTGATCGAGGACTTCAGTTATATTATCGACGGAGATGAACAGAACAAGGTTTTGAAAAAAAAAGCACTTCATGCTAGACAGACTCGGGGACCATCGTCGGAGTAGATAAATTCCGCCTGAACTTGTTGTCTTGTGGGTTAAACCAAAAGATAGTGTTTTCGTGCGTGGTGATATGGGTGCAATCAGTGCATCAACAGTCGCTTTGACCCAGCAGTGTTATTCTTTGCTCGGCTGGGAATCGAGGCAGGCGAGACAGAAATATGTGCGTCGGGGCTGCGCAGGGATGTCACAGGTCGTGTGTCAATGAAGCCTTTGTCGCTGAGGTTGTCAAAGAACCCACGTGATCCCATAGAACACGTGTTGACGCACGTTCTGCCTGTGGAGACTGTACGTGCCTGCATATGGTCTCATGCTCATACTCTAACGTGAATCAACGTGATGCTGAGCTAGGAATCTGTTACTTTGACGTACAGATAAGTACCTCACTGGCTCACTGTGACAAAGTGGCTGATCGCTTGGATGGTCAGGAGGTATGATTGCGGAGTGGGGTTGAGTCAAATGGCGGTATCGGTTATGCATGAAGACGAGCCGGAGGCTGTGCAGAGTACACGCCAAGGCGTGGTGTGGCGGAATTTGCCGAATCCGGGGGATCACTAGTGCCGGAGACAAAACAAACAATCTCAGATCCACCCAGAATCCAGATCCACGATCGACATGTCCCCTTCTCCATTTCATGTGCAAGCAGCGAGGAGTCACTGACCCACTTCAGGTTGGAGTATGGATGGCCATGGCTGAATCGGATGAATAATGCCAACGAACAGAAGCAACAGAGACCTGTGAGGTCTCTGTCAGTGGCCATTTTAGCCCAGCACCGCCGCTATACGCCCAAATGGGTGTAGGACCTGTTTCTCAAGGCCGTGAACCCCAGCTGAGGCGAACATGGCGCAATGACGCTGTTGCGCTCCTGTTTTTAGCACAATAGGCCCTGCTTGGCTCTCCGGCGAAGTGGGCTAGTCATTTGCCGCCGCCTATGTCTCTTTGCCTATATATGATCCCCCGACATCCCCTAGTATCTTGTCTGATGTCAAGCCCATCCCGATGCATCTTTCTGCAGCCACCCTGACAAGCCATATCACATATACTCAGACGGGTTGTCATCAGTCTCTACAGATCCCCCCTGCGGAAGCTCCGGCTGTCCCTTTCCGAACATGCACTCCGCACGATCAACCGTCGCTCAGATACAGCGTGGAGGACATATTGCAAATCGTCCTCAGAAATCGAAAGAATTGGAAGACCTTAAAGGGTAAATCAGAGGCTGTATGGCCACCATACCTCGAAGCGACCATGCTCTTGGGTACCTTCTTTATCTTGTATATGTCACGTTTCTCACGTCTTTCATTATCCACCACAGCTCTCCAGGAATATGAACCTGATGACTCGCGGGAAACACGAATGCTAGGGCGCTACCCAATGCGTAATCGCTTCATATCCGACTATATCCATAATACCACTGGAAAATACAGATCCGCCAAGCAAGTAGGTAGCCGCCTGCAACAGCTCAGAGAGACATCCGAGGGCCGCGAGTGTAGGTGTTTGGCGCGGTCCGTGTGCGGACGACATTCATAAATATTGTTTATATTTGTCACACGACAGTGATCGATGTGTTGACGGGTTGCTACTACCGTACCCGGACGAACGCCGGCACCTGCAATGCACCCCAGCCATCCACTTGGGACTCACCTTCCAGCCCCCCAGTTTCCACTATATCTTGCGACCGTTCTTCCCCTTCCTCTTCTTCAGGTTCTCCGGCCACTCCTACACCTCCAGTCACTCCCACAAGCCCAACTATGCGTCCCTTCCCTTCACCCAAAGCTCGTCAACCTGCCGAGCCACGCATGCCCGTCTACATTGACATCGTTCCGCAACAATCCCACTCCTCATCGACAGGTTGTTCTCCTTCATCCGTCTCTGCTGTATTGATGTCCAATTCCGACTCATCTCCTTTGGATGCAGCGCGTCATATCCGCAACATCGATCCTACGGTGACCTTTGTCTCCCCGTCTCGTGTCAATGGCAAGTCCTCTTACATTGTTCTCCTGGACGGTGCACCCGTCCATTCGGAGGACACGACGCTCGAGTATGTCGGCCCCTACTTTACTTCATCGACCGGTCAATCGTCGGGCGAAGAACCTGTATTATACAATACCCCACTCGTACCTAAATATTGGGATGTCCTCTGCGGAGCCGCAGGTAGGTCATTCCCAACCTGCTAGCCTGTGGTCGGGTTTGACGTGGATGCTAGATCCCACCCTGTACACCATCGTTCAAGACGTGCACCATGTTCCGGATGCTGTACCCAATCAGGACTACGGACAGCGTCCTCGCCCTGCGCGCATATTCTCGGCAATCTATCATTTCCAATATCACACTTCTGGGGACTCTGGTTCATCTTATGAACAGCCAGCTGCGGAGATGTCGAAAAGTGGTTCTTCCATGACGTCAGCGTTTGGTGAGCAAACGCTGCAAGGCTCCATGATATTGGACCCTGCGCCGACAACGACATTCCCAATGTCTACCACATACGGCGTCCCGATGCGCGAAATTTTCCGGACGCCGGGCGAGGTGGACCAAAACCTGTTTGACGAGCCATTCATGTTGGACGTCACCCTTGAAGAGATGGCTTTTGATGATTTTGTCGCCAGCATGGACAATCCAAACACATTTGTACGTTTCGATGGCCCTCCCTTTTTTTCGCGTGGCGTGGATGCTGACGATGTGCCTCTGACAGTTTATGTAAAATAGAACGCAATCATACCACCGCGCTGTAACATGGCTAGCGGTCATGTTTCGGGTTTAGTTTTCTGTTGTTTGTATCATGACGCACGTGTGTGTAATAGGCGGACGGTTGGGTTGGACGTAGAGCGTTCAGCTGATACGGGGATATCCGCACTCGATGTTATTGTGGGCAATTTTATATGATTGTGATGATGACGAAAATATGTTCGTGGTCGTCAAGTCTGCCTCATATTATCGATCGATCTTGTTATTCATGTGGCACAGACGGCCAACTTTAAACCGCAATGCAGACTAAACCAAAAGGGTACAGTACTGGCGATATGGCTAGTACTAAATTGTGCCTAGATGAACTTTGAGCTCCACAATGCCTCTCCCTGTCTTGCTTCCTCCGTCCCGGCGCCATGCACTTTGGTGTTGACTATCATGGGTTGGCGGCCGTGGGTGCGGTGATGATCACAGCGTTTCATGAGGACTTGAAATGTGCATCAAGTCGAAAAAGAAAGGGGGCTTACCACTCTTGAGGAGGGAGATGATCTGTATCCTCGGAGCAAACTCTCTCGTCATAAGAGAAACGTCGGTCAACTGATTAATCCCCCTCGTCATCCCACGCCCGACCTGTTCCTTGCGTTTACTCCCAGGCGCGCGCTCAATGCGTGCATGTGCATCGCTGAGCGCATCGACCCAGGTCCGCATCGTCATAGCGCCTGCCATCCCGTCCCACTTGCTCATTTCGAGGACCATATTGGTGATACCCGCGACGATGAGTGCGACTTCTGCTTCGACGTTTCCGAGGACGTCGATGGCAGGGACGAGGTCTGGAAAGTGCGTGTGAATGAGGGCGAGGATGGGTTGGTAGGAGAGGGCGTCGCCGGCTGCGCAGTGGCGTGGCGAGGTGCCGATGAGCCAGGGTTTGGCGCGGTCGAGGGCGGCGTAGATGTCGGCACGGAGGGATGGGGAGATGGATTTTTGGTCTGGTTTGGAGGTGGTGGGTTGAGAGGAGGTGAGCCAGTTGTTGAACATGGTGTTGTGAGGGTCCTGTCGATATGAACGGGGATGAAGGGATGGCCACAGGAGAGGTTATGTAAGAGACACGAGGTGGCTTCAAGAGGCAAGGGAGATTCCGAGTACAGCGTTCATTTCCATGCGCATAACATAGCCCAGGATCGGAACATAGATAAGATAAGATAACCCGCGGAGTGTGAAATTCGATCGACCAAACAGGTGCAAATAACGCGTCGCGTTGGGGAGGTTTGCAACGACAAGAAGGAAGCGTTCATGCAGGACTACATAAATCAGTCTCCGACAAAACACAAGTCCAAGGAAAACCATGCAGACGACCTCTCCTTCCTCTTGGACGGTGCAGAGAACTGGGATTGGGCGGACATGGAGGCGGATTTCTTGACGCCCAAGAAGAAATCTGCCAGTCCAACCAAGGTGAGCTGCCTCGTTCTTCATCCATGCTCAATCTGACAGAGCAACTAGCGGTCACCCATCAAACGCCAACGTTCCCCCGTCAAACCAGTCACACCTCGCCGTGCCTGTTCAATGCCGTCTGGCAACGTCCCAAACTTGAGCTTGTCCGCTCTTCTCGAGGGTGCCGAGACCTGGGACTGGCAGGACATGGAAAGCGACTTCCTCTCCCCCACTCGGAAGCGCGGTAAACTCAAGGTTCGGGGCACCATGTCGTGTTCTCCCCTCCTTCTGACCCGAATCTCAGTCTGGCATCGCTCTCGAGCAACCATATACCAAGACGCCTTCCGCGCGCTGCATCGTGGAAGCAGTGGAAGAGGGCCAGCAGCGCGGCTCCAAGGTTCGATTCTCTCTTCCTTCTTTGCCGTTTTCTCGACGCTGCAAATAGCTCTTGTCGGTCAAAACACTTGCGCATGGACACCTACGTTCGGTCACACTCCAGGACGACTGGGCAGAGTCCGACGTTCGAAAGGGTAAGAACAACTCGCCTCCTCATTTAACCGACTCGTCAGCTTCGCTTCTCCCAGGTGATATCATCAATGTTCTCGGTCACTTTGACTCGGAGGGTGCCATCACCATCTCGTCTCGCGACAATCTTTTCATTCATCATCCCGATCTACTCTTGACGGCAACCGCACTCTCAAATGCCCCAAATTGCAGACGGAAACCCCTCCTCTCGTCCTTGGTACGCAACACGTCCGATGCGACACCCGCCCTCGTATGGGGTAATATGCTACACGAAATCATGCAGACGTGCCTTGCTACCCAGCAATGGGACGAGTTCTACGTCGAGGATCTGATCGAAGATGCCGTGATGAAGAACCTCTCGGAAATAGTAAAGATTGGAACAGATATCGAAGAAGCAAAGCGAGAGCTCAAACTTCGATCCAGAGGCCTCAAAGTATTCTCCGAGCGCTATATCGCAGACACACCCAAGGCACGTCCTCTTTTCTCGTCATGCATCACATTCAAAAACTGATATGCTGTCACAGCCCGACGCTACCCTTGTCAATACCCGTGCAGCCGCCAATCAAAACACGCTTCTCGCTATCACGTCCTTGCATGATATTGAAGAGGACATATGGTCACCTACCTACGGCCTTAAAGGCAAATTGGACGCGAGCGTTCAGACGATTATTGCCGAAAATACCTTTGACAAGCGTGTCAAGCAGAAACCTTTGCTCAGCACTCACACCATGCCGTTCGAGATCAAGACAGGTCGGTCCATTGCAGGAATGGAACACCGTGCTCAAACGATGCTGTACACCCTTCTCGTGGAGGAACGGTATGGTGTCCAAGTCCCAAGCGGACTACTCTACTACACCCAAAGCGAGGAGGTCGTGAGGGTTCCTCGAGGTAGAAACGAACTCAGAGGCCTCATCTGTGGAAGAAATGAGATGGCGGCATACATGATGCGTCGCGTGAATCAGGGTAAGGCTACCGAGCCTTTCTTGCCACCCACGATCGATGATGAACGTGCGTGCAAAAAGTGTTACGCGCTCGACGCCTGCATGTTGTACCGCAAGGCTAGTATCGTCCGCTCGTTAATTGCCGTTTGACTAACGTTGCGTGCAGGCTGTGGAGAACGTGGTTGATGACGCGTCGCCGATTGCAGGGATCTACGACGCCAAGACATCGCACTTGACTCCCGCCCAAGCGGATTTCTTCAAACAATGGGAAGCACTGATCTCTCTCGAAGAGCAAGACGGTATTCGATTCCGAAAGGAGCTTTGGACAATGTCGGCCCAGAAACGCGCAGAAAAGGGTCGCTGTTTTGATGCCATGGTCATCGACAAGACGTTCTTCCCCTCCAGCTTGCCAAGTGCAGGCAAGATACACCGGTACACGTATCGGTTCATCCGCGGAAATGATACCCCTTCCCAGAGTCAGTCTCTCTTGAACGGCCACATGAGCATAGGGGATGCAATTTCCATCTCCGTCGAGCCAGAACTCCTCGCGCTCGCTCGTGGCTGCATCGTGGATCTCACACCGCAACATGTCGTCGTGGGCGTGGACCACGAGCTGAACTTAGACAAGATTGTTGCACGCCTACAGGTACTACGCAACCTTGAACGCCGGATCCGGCCCGAGTTCCGGATTGACAGAGACGAGATGTCAGGCATGGGTCGCATCCGCGACAATCTCGCGCAGTTGTTCTATGCCGACGGGGACACGAGGCGACTCGGGCTGGTCGTGGATCTCCGCAAGCCGGAGTTCGAGGACGAACAAGCGACGGTAGATGCGTTGCGGGACGTTCCCGAGTATGTGGCTGCGACAAGCACGCTAAATTCGGGCCAGGTGTCAGCGATGACACGCGCGCTTAGTGCAAACGATTATGCGTTGATCCTCGGGATGCCTGGAACTGGCAAGACGACCGTGATCGCAGCCCTCATTCGGACATTTGTGGCTATGGGGAAGACAGTGCTGTTGACGTCGTATACGCATTCTGCGGTGGACACGATCTTGCTCAAGCTGAAGGACGATGATTACAGCATTCTGAGATTGGGAAACGTGGACAAGGTGAGTTCTTGTATGTGTCATCGGGGACGGTGATACTCAAGCTGGCGGCTTAGGTTCACCCCGACGTTCGCCAGTTTACAGAGGCGAATAAAAAGGCTGCCAAGACAATCGAACAACTCGAGAATCAGCTCATGTCACCACCGGTCGTAGCCACTACGTGTTTGACGATCGATCAGTGAGTTTGAAACGGTCGACGATCCGATGGTTGGTACTGAGCTCGCTACAGCCCTCTGTTTTCCCGGCGGACGTTCGACTATTGTATCATAGACGAGGCGTCACAGATCACTTTACCGACGTGTCTGGGTCCTTTACGTTTCGCTGACAAATTCGTGCTTGTCGGAGACCACTTTCAGCTTCCACCTCTGGTAAACCCCGTTGTCAGATAAAAACAGTGACGAGCAGTGACATATTCTTCCAGGTACGCAATCCGGCAGCGAGAAATGGTGGCCTAGATGTCTCGCTGTTTCGAAGGCTATCCATGGCCCATCCCCATGCGGTCGTGGACCTGACGCATCAATACCGCATGAACGAAGAGATCATGCTGTTGTCCAACAAACTCATATACAGTGACCGTCTTCGGTGCGGCTCAGAATCCGTCGCGAAGCAGAGTCTGGTACTCCCCGACAAGATGTTTATCGATACTCTTTGTGGAGCAGGCGGATGTCTGTGCGGCGACGGCAAGTGTTGGCTCGCGCAATTGCTGGACGAAAAGTAAGCATCGTCTTTTCATGTGTGACCTCGGCTGACGTTGCACCAGTTGTAAAGCCGTCTTTGTAGACACGGACCGCGTCCCTGCGTTCGATTCGCGCGTGGGTGACCTGGTTCAGAACGAAGTAGAGGGCAAGATCGTGTACCAGATCGTCGAGGCGCTCTCGCGGAGTGGCATTGAGGAACGCCAAATCGGGATCATGTCATTGTACCGTCAACAAATCAAGCTCCTCTCTCATCTCTTGCAGGACAGGAAACAAATTGAGATTTTGACGGCGGACAAGAGTCAGGGGAGGGACAAGGACTGTGTGATCATCTCGATGGTCCGATCCAACGATCATGGTCAGGTACGTCCCTCTCGTGCGTTCATCCATTCGACAAGGCCGACCTCGTGTCCTAGGTCGGCGATTTATTAAAGGATTGGCGACGCGTCAACGTGTCCTTTACGCGTGCGCGATCCAAGCTCGTGATTATCGGTTCGCGGAGGACGCTCGGTGTGACGGCGTTGTTGGCGGAGTTTTTAGAGTTGATGGAGGAGCGGGGGTGGGTGCTTGTGTTGGGAGAGGGTGCGGAGAGGATGCATCCGACGTTGGAACCGCCTAGGATGGTGGTGGTGGGTAAGCAAGGTGGGAAGCGCGGGGCTGAAGACGTTGGGAATGGTGCTGGTGCTGGTGCTGACGGGCGCGGGGTGGAGACGCCGTCGAAAAAGGCGAGGACACCTGTAAGGGATGGGGTGTTGAGGGGACGACCGATATTGCAGGATGTGGTCAATGAAGGGTTGTGATGGCATCCTATATGTATTTAGGTGTTCGTGCGCTTGGGTTATGGATGTTTTGGTGACGGAGGCTGGCGTATACTTGTACCGGACTCGACATCCTAGTAGCTTCGACCAGAAGGACTATTATGAGGACCACTCTGAGCAAAACCCTGAAATTCTCGAGCGTCGAGGATTGGAACCAAACGTCGGCTGGATCGAGAACAAACCGAGGGAGAGTTCATGAAACCCCTGAGCTGTCGATAGAAATGACGAATAGCCCTAATTTAGGTTGACCAGCAGTCAATAGCACCTCCATGTCCGACGAGGATCCACATCTCTCCAATATTCTTCGACCCCTTCGAAACCCTCCAGAATGGCCCGCGTCCTCTGAATCCGTCATTCTAGAACCATTCGTATACATCACATCGAAACCCGGCAAGGAAATCCGATCGTTGCTGATCGAGGCGTTCAACGTATGGCTCGACGTCCCCCGTACCCAGCTCAGCGTCGTCTCGCGCGTCGTTCGTATGTTGCATAGTGCCAGTCTCATGGTGGACGATATCGAGGACGGCGCTCAACTTCGGAGAGGTCAACCAGTCGCACATCGCATCTACGGCATTCCCCAAACGATCAACACGGCCAACTATGTGTATTTTTTGGCGTACAAGGAGTTGGCTGCGCTCAGAGACCACGGCGACGATTCGGGCGACAAGGATCGGATCGTGCCCAACAAGGATTTGGATTTGGTGGTCACAGAAGAATTGCTGTCACTTCATCGTGGACAGGGTCTCGAGATATTCTGGCGAGACACGTTGCAATGTCCGACGGAGGAAGAGTACATTGCCATGGTGAACAATAGTTGAGCGTGCTTGCAACATGTATCAGGTGAGGCGTCGGTCCCGCTAACACACCGTCTTGTGTGTGGCAGAGACGGGTGGGTTGTTTCGAATTGCTGTCAAGTTGATGATGGCGTGTGCAACCAAGAACGTCCACGTGTGAGATGGTTTTGGTTTTTTCTTGCACCAGGGTCTTGTTGATGACTTTTTGATTCTAGGGATTACGTCCCTCTGGTTAATCTCTTTGGCGTATACTTTCAAATCAGAGATGATTATATGAATCTTCAGAGTACCGAGGTACGTGAGCGTTGTGGTCTCCCATTCTTCAACGGTACACATGGACGGTGACACGACAGTATTCAAAGAACAAAGGGTTCGCAGAAGACCTTACCGAAGGCAAATTTTCTTTCCCCATCGTCCATGGCGTACGAGCAGACCAGAGCAATCGCGTCATATTAAGTACGTTGCCAATCTCTCGCATTTCAAGGAACACAGCGTTGATGTCGAAATAATAGACGTGCTTCAAAAACGACCCACAACGCCAACGTTGAAGCATCATACCATCTCTCATCTACGCAACCAGACGGGTTCGTTCAGCTATACATTGAAGGTCATGAAAGCACTTGAACGAGAGGTATGTGTATTTTGACCTCGAAGCACCAGGATAGCATCGTTGACGATGGCTCGTCATAAGGTTCAGCAGGAAATAGCAAGGCTCGGGGGAAACAGTCAGCTTGAGGCGATTCTGGCTACTCTACATGTCGAGGATGATCGATGAACAGAGTTTGAAAGTGTTCGTCGTGACATGATACATTTGTAAAACGCTTTCGCAACGAGGTGATGCCGGGATATGTTGAGCTACTCAGAGATGATCAAGAGCTCATCGAGAGAACCTGGCAAGTGGACGACGGTCGCGGATCCTTTACCGCGAATGGTGCTTGTTGAATGGCTACCATCAACAATTCAGTAAGTGGCTGTACAGCCATGTACAGCCACTTACTGAATCGTTGATGTTTGCTTAATCCCGTGCTTTCCCCCCATACGCCCCCAATGAATGACAAGTCGAAGATGGAACCCTCCCACTTTAGCATCTCGGTCCCCCCCTCCTCCAGACTCGGAGCGAGGATCGGATTCAGGAAAACAGTTTCCTGAGAATGCACCTCAATCTACCGTTCAACAGTGTACTGTCGCATCCAACCAGAGGATGCGCAGAATGTTATCTCCCCACAAATATCATCCTTCAGCCCGGCCCCTTGAAGCACGATTTGCGATGCGGTCCTTAGGAGTATCATCCCACACCTCGCTGTCGATCGAGGATGTAGTTGAGGTTAGTTCTTGGTGCTCAGGCTTGCGACATACTCTGATGCCTATACGCAACCAGGGGAAGGATATTTTTCAAGAAGGGTTATCAGACATACCCGACAATGTTTTCGAGAAATTCTACGCTGCCAAACTTGCAGCCAGGGACACTATACTTTCCCGCATCTCTTCCAGCCTACGCGAGATCGATGCCCCGGAGAAGATACGAGACGCTGTCTTGGAATATGAGATGTACAACGGAAACTTGTTAGTCTCTGGCGGCAGCGATCCGGAACGCTACAAAGCAGAGACCAACGATCGTATCGACAGCCTCGAAAACCGCATAGCCTATGCCCATGCCGTTTACGCCGACGAGCTCGCAGCATTGACGGTTTCCAACACACAGCTGCAATACATGCTCAACCCGCCATCCGATCCCGAACCCTCGGATGAATTCGATTCCGACACAAGTGATGACTTAGTATACGTAGACGTTGGCCATAGCAAACCGAGTAACAGCTGTGGAAGTGTTTGATGGTATGTCAAGTTCCCCTACAATGCACACCAATGCCTCATCGTTTTCATGTAGGCTATCCGCCAAACATAAGAGGTGGACGGACGGCAACCCAGCGGTGTACTAGATGGTTTGGAATAAAGACATGTGCTTGTTCTTCCCGCTTCTAAAAATATGACTAATAGAACTGCGCTTGTACTGTTTTGAACTGGTTCTATCAAAAGATCATATCGTATCTCTTGACCATATACTTGCACGGCTTTTCTTCAGAAGCTACTTGCACAATGCCTCGGGCCCAGTCACTAAAATTCAGTGTCCAAGTGCGACGCGCTGCATTTCTGATACCGTGACAGCCTGTGCTGCACTTACAGCACCATACACTTGCCGCACCATACGTGGTCGAGGTAGAAGGCAAGAGCGCCATCTGCAATTGCTTTATGTCTAGTAGATTAAGGTCAATACGTGGACGAGACCAGGTCGATTTGAACGACGACGCTTACGTGTGACTGTCCGGGCGATAGAAGTCGAGGTTTAACGGTCTGATATGCTCTTGCAGCTTCGAGAAGAGCCAATCACTCGCAGCGAAACCTCCAACGAGAAAGATAGACTGGGCGGTCGTTAGTCTCCTCGTATTGCGATCTAGGGTAGACGTACGTTGATAGGTTTGGTGGCCAGCCTCCGCTGATTCTCCACAGCGTCGATAATCGCCACTATCGAGGGTTCAAAAAGGGTCGCAACATCAGTTCTGAATTGCGAGCATCGTGAATTGGCTGACGAGGTCAAGCGTAGCACAGTATCACATACCCCGGGAGCTTGAGCTGTCCAGATTTGATATTAAATGCGAGGTCGCGGTCCTTCATGGTTCCAAAACGGATGAAAGACGGTTCACTAGGATTTCTGAAACGGAGCTTCGTTCTCTTGTCGAATTCGCTCGTCATCTGAGCAATGTCTTCCGGCGTTCCGAATTTAGAGCCTGTGAGCTTCACTACGGGGACACAGTCACGAAACCTATTCGAATGTACCCCATTCCTCTAACCTACCTGTGAGGAGCTGTTGAGCGCGTCTGGTGACGAACACTGAACCTTGCAAGCGGCCTTCAACCCAATCGGTCAGTACAAGTAACCCGATTCGAATTCCTGCTTACATTCTACAGGAGCGATCTCTTGGAACGTAGGGGGTGATGTTGTCATGTAGTAGGAGCTGACATCGATGGTTCCACCCCCTGCATCAATGATCATGATGCCTTGG